>BDUI01004000.1:41074-52487 GCA_002335545.1 Apodemus speciosus
ACACACACACACACACACACACACACACACACACAAACATGACCTTTCCAATTATTTATTTCACTGACTGTAAGCAAAATCATAGTACTAACTCATATCTCAGGACTCCGGAAGCCTAAGACAGTGGCTGCCAAATAAAATGGCAGGAAGTAAAATGAAAGGATAGAGGAAAGAGAAAAGAAAGCAAGGTGAGCTTATTGTTAATATTTAATGCTCCATCATTCTGGTTTTTCTGCAGCGAMCACAAATATTTTTGCATGCTTAGTGTTTGTTAACCTACATTTTAACTTAATAGCATACTGTGAGCTTCTTTCATGTTGTTATTATTCTGTAAAATTGACTCCCATGTTAAGCAAATAGTTTATTCTTATTCTTCTTCTCAGTGGAAAACAGCCCTTTTATTGAGAGAAAATATAAAAATGCATTACCTTGAGATTCTATCATGAGCTGTATAAGCTCTAGGGATTTCATTTTATTTTATTTACAACTGAATCTTACATACACACACATGCACACACACACACACAGGTACATGCACGCCATTCTAAAGGAAGCATTATGTATTTCTAAGGGAAAGATTGAAAATGTTTTTGCCAATTTTATCTCATCCCAGAGCCACAGCACTTGATAAAATGGAGTTATGAACTCTACAACAGCGTAAGGGGAACTATCGAACTCAATTTATGCTGTCTGCACTTCCAGAATAATTTTGTTTTGTTTTCAAAGTCTAAAACAGCTCACGGCAAAGACTACATATTTCATCATGCACAAATGTGGCTTGGCCATTGCTTTGGAAGCTGAATCTCTCAACCTTGCTTTCTGTACTCAGCGTTTTCCCACCAGGGCTTAATCCCAGCATGCGTAGGTTTGGAAAGTCCAGGTAACATTAGGACATCTGTTGAGATCTAGACTCGTGGTGGCTGTTCTGAAGCAACCTCCAGCCTTGCTTCCTGTGGCGGAGCTGAGACTAGCCTGAAATAACCAGGGGAGGGAGGGGAATGAATGAGTGTGATGATGGTTTGTTTCCATTTGCCTTGTGTCAATTCTTGCCCATTCTTTTGCCTCTGCAGGTAGACTTGACTCATCCCATCCTAACAAGCATTGCAGTTTCGTTTTTTTTTCTGGATATAACCAAAATACCTTGTGCTTTAAAAAGAAAAGAGGTTTATTTGCCTCACAATAGTCAAAGTCTAAGTTCAGGCCATCTGTTATCCTGCTAATTAATGTTAAACTCTACCATTGTCTGGATAGCCTTCTGAGTTTGGCACAAAATGGTGGACTCCCTTTACCAGCAGGGCTTCTCCTTCTCTGATTTTGTCTGGGGAGCTCAAACTCCCCATCCCCACCCCTTAACTCCTCTACCTGCAGAATGTCATATGACCATGGTTAGGATTACAGGTTCGAGTTTCTTTCTCCTGATAAGAACCTGCTCGGATAGCACCTGGGATTCCCAAAATGCTTCCCTATGAGGCATCTTGGGACCTTAAGCCTTCATTCAGCCAGCAACGTTTGCCTACCTGGGTATTCCTATTCCTTTACCCCAAAGCTGTGTCACCCTTGAATCACTCCAAGTAAAGTTGATCTGTCTCCCCACCGCTGGTCCTGGCATATCATCATTGCCAGACATACTCACGGGGCTTCTGAACCACCCCATTCTTGGTTTCTACTCAATTTGCCCTCATGGACTGATCTCAGCCAACTATCTCTGGGGGGAGCGGGAGTCACAGCCACACATCTGCCTGGCCTCTGGTGAGAGCCTCCTGAGCCACATCATAAAATGGTTGAGGCATGGAAAGGTAACTAGTCTAGAATAGTCTATCTAGAATAGTCTGGAATAGTCTATCACTCTAAAATACAGACTAGACTTTATAACCCAGTATGTGAAACCAGCATTAGTTCCTTCTGAAATCAGTGGCTTCAATGACACACCCCAACCTATCTGAAAATGGACCCCAACTCTTAAAGTTTTCACAACCTTTCATATTGCTGTATGGATATCCAAGCTTTCTGTATATGAACCTTGGGAACAGGCTAATTCAAACCACATTGAGCCATGCGGCTGGCTTGATTTTCAGTTGTCTATGGAAGCTTTTGACACACTTTGGCCTCATTTTCAGAGTTCTGGAAAAAGATGCTGGTGGACTGTGTCTCTGACTCATTATACACTTCACACACAAACATCCAGGTATGTGTGGTTAAAGAGATTTGGAAATCTAGCAACGTAGCCCTACTAAGCCTCAGATTGCCTCTGCAAAACAAGAATAATAAATGCACTTTTACATCCAGGCTGTGAGGATTAAGTGAGGAAATAAGTGCAGAATGAACATTGTAACATTAGCCATGTACTAAGGTCTTCTTCATTTATTTAATCAACAATGGGTATTAAGTATTGACTTTATGCCAAACACTGAGATTCCAATGATGAGACAAACAGATATGATTCTTATCTACAAGGAGATTATATTCCAATAAATTTAGTAGAAGCTAATGAGATTTACCAGTATCATGTGTTTCATCAGTTATTTACTGAGATGCAGAACATATCAACAGTTGAAGGTTTAAATTCATAAACTGTTATTATCTGGCTTTGAATGAGCGAGATATTTTGGATAGCCAGGCTGAGTGGTTGTGGTTCAGGTCCACTAGTGATATTTCCTGGGCGTAGAGATCTCTGAAGTCTTAACTAAAGCTGGAGGACCTGCTTTAAAAGGCTGCCACATGTCTCTTACTCTTTTCCTCATTGATGCTAAAGTTTCCTCACAGCATGGCAGCCAGCTTCCCCCAGAATGAGAGTTCCACAAAAGAGACCCATAGCCTGTCACTTGTCCCCCAGTTTATTTTGAAAAATTAGAGTAAGAATTCTAACCACATTTGATAGGAGGAAAATTGCCCCTTCACCTTTTAGCGTACAGCGTTTGGAAGAACTTGTGACTTTTTTTTTTAAACTATTGTATAAATTATGACGAAGAATTGAGAGAAAAAAGTAGGGTGGCTGGTGGGTACCAGGCTCACAGATATCAATCAGTGCTTTCTAAAGCAGGGTGGGGTGATTTCCTGCTAGAGGCCACAAGAGCTAGCATGCTGATTCTGTAGAAAACCACATGTAGCTATGAGCTTGTGAAAAAAACATATCGGGATAATGAAAGAGTCCTTTATCTGAGTTTGTTCTATTATACTAGGTCCAACAAATATTGAAGACTCATTTTCTAGAAAGTTCCTGCCTTCCTTTCCATTCTTGCTTCTCTTAAGATCCATGAGAAAAGCCTTGATTTTTCTGAGATCAGGGAACACTGAACTCAAGTTCCTTAAGTCTTTAAAGAAGTTTTCAAGTAGAAAAACTTCTTAACATTCATAGTCAGAATGCAGTGCTGAAGCACATAGCACAATATTCCTGATTTTCTTAGAAATGTAGAAACTTGAGACTCTTTAGCCCTCTCTCCCATGCCATAGTTCTCCCTGGCATGATGATCACACAGAAAAGAGATGAAGACTCCCTTTGATTTACCTTCTTTTGTTGATTCATTCCTCCTAAGATGACATATATATCTGAAAGGGCTTGTGATCCTTCAACGAAGAGAAAATTCCCATGAATCACATAAAACTCCAATGATTTGCAGTGCAGAACATCTACAGAAGGTATGGGTGTGTCTGTAAGCACATATGTGCTCTTGATAGCTACCACATTGAAGGCTAATCTGTTTCTCTCTTAATTGGGATTGAGGAGTGAGACATGGTGAAAGATTTCCATTGACAAAGCATCTTAGAAGCCACAGGGAGACCTCTAGATCTTCCCAGATTTTTTAAAGTGTATTTACCTTATTGTTTATTGCCTATGATTAGGTTAATGGCCTGGAGAAGGGCCAGCATCTTCTGTTTCCCTCGAAGGCCCCATTACCCACTGGCAATGTAAGGAAGACATTTGTACCTCCATGTGTTTCTGCCCAAAGGGTCTGCCCAGCCCGGTCTCGTCTCTTGTCTATCTCCATTTTTAACCACTCTTCCTTTCCTCTCTGATCACTCATGCTCCTTTTCATGTGCCTTGTGGCTCTTTTATTGCCTCCTGTATAGGACTTCTGTACATACTCCTTATGTTCTTGCCTTGAGTCCCAGCTTCACTTAAACTGAGGCCATGTAGATCTTCTTTTTACTCTTTGTCTGTTGCTATTTGAACATAAGTCAATATGTGTTCTAGTAGCGTCTGTCAATGATATAATACAGAATTATCTGGGAAGAGAATCCTAAGTTAGGAAGAGCCTAGATCAGATTGGCCTGTGGTAAAGCATGTTGACTGTTAATTGATGTAAGAGGGCCTGTCTTAGAGTGGGCAGTCATTGCCTAAGTAGTGATCTTAAACTATATAAGAAAGTTGCTGAGCATAAATGAGCCTGCCTGCCAGACAGCAAGCTCACYCTCTATGGTTCCTGCTCCCCTTCTCTGGCTATGAAATGAATTCTTCAGTCRGAGGTGATGCTGAGTGCAATCGCAAACAGCCATACATTCAAGATTTTGCTTTGTGTTCCTTCTTTGGCTTTTCTTCAACGGTGGACCACAGCCTACATTGTAAGATGAAACAAATCCTTTACACCCTCAGTTCATTTTGTGGCAAAGTTATGTCACAGCAACAGAAATGAAACTTGGACAACTTGTGTAATTGATTCTCCTTCTACCTTCTTGGCATGTGGAAGGTAAAGACTGGTTGTTGTTATTCATGCTGATCCCTTTGTCTTCTGTTCGGTGTCTGGGATGGCACAGGTGCTTTACTGAAATTTATGGAGTAAAGGTGTTGAGACACCAATATTTTTGCCTTATATCATTTCTGTTTTCAGTTGAGTGAACTTGGGGCCATGACTTAACCTCTCCATACTTAAATCTGTCCTCTGTCCGATGGAGGTGATAAGGCAGGCTACCCTCATGAGGTAGCCATGAAGATTAAGTGAAGTAATTAATGTAAAAACTGACATTTAACACAAAGCAGGGCATGAAAAAGGAAATAAATGTTTGAATGCTTACATTAATCTTCAGCTATCACGTAATGCCTTTTAAAAGCACAGTGGCTTTCCTCTACTTAAAAGCCAATATAATGTTTAGTTCAGAAATACTAATATATTTCCACTTTTACATAGAGAGAAATGGAAAAAGAGATGGGTTTAGATTCTTGGCCAAGGCCAGTGGTTGTCTAAAGTCCATTGTTCATTTTGGCAAAGTCAAAATTACCTTCTTAAGTGTGGAAATCTGTGGACAGTAAGGAAGAAGGATTGCACAAACTTGAGGAGAGCCTTGGTTACCTAGCAAATCCCATAGCAAAACAGCAAAGAAACCAATATTGTGCTTAATATGAAAAGGCTAATTGCCTTTCCTTTGTCTCCTTGACTTTTCCCTTCAGAGCGCCTTTGTTGTTTTGTTTTGTTTATTTTTTGATGAAATGTTTCTCTTGCTGCATTGTTACAGTTCAGAAAAATGAAGTGCTAAGAACCCTTCTTTCAAATATCTGAACTTGGGTGTGTTGCCAGGAGGACATGATTCTCTGATCTGCTCTTTAGTTTGCATTTATTATCAATACACTGAATAGAATAGTGTATGATTATGGCAGGGCAAGCAGGCAAGTGCTGGTCTTGGGCTGGTGTCTTTCCCTTGGTGTTTGTCAGCAGTGAATGACAGCAGTAGATGGATAGGAACGACAGAGAGAGCAGACAGAGAAGAGTTACAGTCCTTGCCCAGATCTCAGGTATCAGGACCCTCAGCTATTAGAGCTGGTCTGCAACCCGAGGATGTTATGGCTCCTTAGCCTTTGCTTGCAGCTGTGTTGCACTTCCAGGTTGGCTTAAGCATTAGATTCTTCAGTACTTGACAGTAACCAGTGTTCCAGTTTCTGGACCATTGTCTGGGATCTTGGCCCTAATACTTGATAGCTCTCTGGAACCCTTCTAGAGACTAGGGTCTTCTATGTCTCTCTTCTAGCTCTTTATAAAGCCTGTATCCATCTCAAGTCTAAGCCCTGAGCTCTCTCTGCTTCCATGACACTTCCTCCACCCCCATGCACCTTAAACTATTCATTTGTTCCATAAAGTCTCAGAGGCCTGGCTGCCTAGCTTTTTGAAGCATTGTGGAGTAACTGTTCCCCTCTCCCTGCCACTGCCTCTGCCACTCTGCTGCCTCTGCCCTCACAGTGCCTCTGTGTCATCCATTGTTTCTTTCTGGGTGTTCACTACTCAGGGCACACTTCTAAAAGCAGGAGGTGAAAGACCACTGAAGAGAAACCTTTTGTTGAGCCTCATATTGTAACACCAGAAAAAAAGAGGCTCCAACACCATTTTCTGAAGAAGCATGATCAGTCCTCTATGGAACCTGAGATGTGGTATTTGGACCATTCAGAGCCATTTGTTTTGAACCAAACATTCCAATCACATCTTTGCCTCTTAGCACCAATTGCAACCATTGACGCTGGTGTGTAGACCAATCACAACCTTGCCTCTTGATCTGCAGTTCTAATAGTCCTTCTGCTAGGCTATCAGGAAATGTGTTGTTCCTCTGACAAATTTGGAAATGGTTGAAGTCATGGAGAGTTCACCAAGGCCTGTGACAATTAAAACTCTAGGAGTGCAAACTCTCCGATGAGCTCCTGCTATGGCTATGCTCTCAGGAGCTAGGGCAATTAGGTGTGTTCTTTGTGTCATTATTTTTCTTTTTAATTTGAGAATTTTATACTTGTATCCAAAGTGTTTTGATATCAATATACCCCCTTCTCCTACCTCTAGAAACTACTCCCATGTACTTTCCTCCAAATCCTCCTCCCAACATCATGTACTCTGTTCTTAAAATCACTGAATCCAGTCGGTACTACAGAGCATATGCCTAGACCTAGGGGCACTGACTGGAGCCTGGACATCCTACCCAAGGCCACATTCCTGTAAAACCCTGACTCTCTTAGTCACATAGAGGCTATCAACTTTCAGTAGTTCTTCAGACAAAGTTGGCGCTTCATGAACCCTGCCCCCCCCCCATCCACGTTGAACTGTTAGCTGGCTTGATCTTGTACAGATCTGCATGCAGCCGTAATCATTGTGTAGCACACAAGGGACCTGTCATATCCAGAAAACACTCTTTCACCAGAGTCCTCCACAAGCTCTGGTTATCTTAGTCTTTCTGTCCCCTCTTATAAGATGATTCCTGAGGCTGATGGGAGGCATTGTGATATAGGTGTTCCATTTAGGGCTCATCATTCCATAGTCTTTTATCCTCTGTAGTTTGAGTAATTGTGGGTGTATTTAGTACCATCCACTACACCCCCCCAAAAAAAAACAACAAAAGAAACCAAACAAACAAAAAATCTCTGATGAGGTTGAAATCTGATGGTGTAGGGAAACAAGATCCCACATGCCATTCTTTTAAGTTATCTATAGACTGGTCACAATGGATGGTGTTGCCGTGATGGTAATCTGGCTCACAGTCTCTTTGCTGTAACAAAGAGGATGCAAGGATAGCAAGTCAGGATGGCATCCAGGATAGCAAGGGAGATCCCAATAGCTCCTCGGTGAAGGAATGCTTTCAATATTAAGGTATACAACATATCATTAACACAAATAATGATTTTAAACAGATTTGAAGAATGGTTTAACAATGCTTAACAGTGCCTAGGGGGAGGTGTGACTCCTCCTCTGTCTCCTCCCAGAGGCAAGATCCAAGGAGAGAAAGATGGTGTCAACATGGAGAGATATCCTTTAATCTGAGTACCATCTACTCTGTACAGGTTTTGGGGAGGTCAGATTACATCCAGACCTTATATTCTAATGGAGAGGGTTGCCTGCCTTTTATCTCTTTGGATAAGCCTGCCTTGATGATATATCATGTGACTGGAGTCAGTGTGAACCACATGCTGGCTTTGGTGTCTAAGAACCATCAGTTCATTGTCATTCAGATTCTTGATGGATTTGTTCATTAAGTTTTAAGAGGATATTCCTTCATTTTTAGATTTTCCAAATAAGCTTGGCATTTGCATCTTGGTCTTCATTGTTGATGGCAATAATGGTGATACATAATTCACAACTATCATACATGTACCGGGTAGTTTGTAAAATTTAAAGCGATAAAGTGCTTTCACTTTATCGCGTGTTTAAAGTGATAAAGATGATTTCAAAAGATATTGTTTGGCTTTGGGATCTGTAGAAATAATCCATGTGGTTTATAACATTTACATTAAATTTTGTTATGCTCCATTTATAGACAAGAAAATTGGAAGGCAGATATATTAATGATGATCTTAATGGTTTCCCAAGCTGTATGTGGCTGTGGTGGTTTGAATATGCTTGGTCCATCAGAAGTGGCACTATTAGGAGGTGTGGTCTTGTTGGACTAGGTATGATCTTATTGGAAGAAGTTCATCATTGTGGGGATAGGATTTGAGGTCCTATGCACAAGCTCCTCCCAGTGTAGAAGAGAGCCTTGTCCTGGCTGCCTGTGAAAGTCTTCTCGCTGCCTTTGGATTCAGATGAATAACTCTTAGTTCATTCTCTAGCACCATTTCTATCTGGACACTGTCATGCTTCCTTCCATGATGATAATGGACTGAACCTCTGAAACTGTAAGCCAGCCCTACTTATATGTTGTCCTTTAAAAACCTAACTAAGACAGTGGCTGATATGGAGTGTATCAGACACTGAAGACTTACCCCCTTTATAAATCACATTGTGTTTGTGAGGTGTTATCTTCATTTACCCTTCAGTCTTTTTCTCTTGGCTTCTTTGATTCTTATACTCAGAAGCCACTCTTTATTTTGGACCTACCCTGTCCTTAGAGAACTAAGATTGTATTAAGTACTGCTGGACATAGATAGTACTACCTTCCCATCAAGTCTAAAGTCTTTCCCAGATGCTGCTGCTGAGTAAATCATGGAATGGGATGGGACAGAGGCAGAGAAAAGCGAGGTGTCAGGATTGGTGGGAAGGGTAAAGAGACAGAGGATGTCAGAAGAACCTATTGGACACAAAATGATATTCATAGATAAGTAAAAATTTCTTCTAGGGGACACATTTATAATGAGGCATCATCCTCCATTATCAGGAACCTTGAGTATTCTCATTGAGAACACATAGTCTTATTTGACAGTGGACTAGACCCCAGTAGACTGAATGGTAGCAAAAGAAGTGGCACACTAGAAGAGTGACACTAAACTGTGTGTGGTTGTTTTAATGCCTCTGCTGAATGAGCCTACCAAGGCTCTGAGGACCGTCAGTGATGAAGCTTCAAGCAATGAAGTGTGTGCTGACATCAAAAGATACTGTGAGATTTTCAGCATCTATAGAGCTATGAGCCATCTTCACTAAGMRTAATTCAACCACCATCTCAATTGGCTGTTGTCATTTATTCATTTATTGTTAGCCAAAAGGATGTTTTTTCTAACCAGACGACATTCCAGAGCTCAGGGAGCAGTATGGACTGCTTTCATGTTGGACAGTGTCTTCATTGGATACAGACAGAAGACAAAGATTATCTGTCTTATCCTGGTTAGTTACACCGATGGGCATTTGGCAATGGCTGGGAGAACTCAATCTATTGGTTACCTAGGAGCATCCTGGTGATCCATGGAAGACAATAATCCATTGTTTGTTGGTAGCAAAGGTAGTGGCACACTAGAAGAGTGATTGACATTAAAATAGTCACTTTTATCCAGTGTCTATTAGTTCTGGATGCTGATATTCTAAAGTTCTAGACGCAATCTCTTTGAGCTCACAGTGCTCCGTTTAGACCTTCTCAGTGAATTATATCATATGTGTGGAGAACTGGAGAGCTCTCTTAAGCTGGGTAAAGACTGTAATATTAAATCTCCTGACAATAAGGAAGTCAGTGTCATGCCTGTTCCCAATTAGCAGCCTATGGAGGAGATAGATGATGACGGTGATGATGATGATGATGATGATAATGATGATGATGATGATGTCCATAATGATGACAATGACGATGATGATAGAGTTAGATTTTTATAGTATGATCTTTGATTTCTAATAGACATTAGTCTCTGGCAGCAGAGGGAAATTTATGGATGAAGTTATTCCCTTCTTGTAATAAAAAGGTACTATAAGTTTTGATAGTTCTCATATAGCTCTTTCACATTTATTTAAGAATGATGAAAATAGTGTTTATGAAATCCATGTTCTGTCTTTTTTATTATTTACATGTGCCACACATCATCTACTTGCAGTCCCCCAACCTCTTTTTTTCCTTTCTCAGATATTACTTCTATTCTCTGATGACTTGATGGCTTCTTATTCTTCTATCTTTCCCTTCCCTGCTTCTCTGATGATGGACATTTTCCTGCTCTTTCTGAGATGATCACTCAGGTAAACTCACAGTGAACCTTTCAAACACCACAACAGAGGAAAGAAAGGTAACACTTAGACCATTATGATAAAGAATACACAGAGAACAATTCTCATCAATGCCTTCGTGATCTCTTATTCATTCCTTTCCACACACAAATGAGAATTTTTTTTTAAAAAATTAGATACCATATTCTTCGAGAAGAATCTTTATATCACTCTTTATATTATCTAACATAAACAAATGTGAATCTTAACAAAGTCAGCACTAGGATCTGGACAGGCAGAATATTACTGAAGGCCCTGGGTTCAAACCCCAATACCAACAAAATCAAGCAAAACAACACCACAAAAGTAGGCCTTAATAGAGTAAATAGGTATTCTATATCTATAACATTGGAATTATTCTCAACAATATCATCCTTGTTTCCAGTCTGGCAAGATGTGGGACAGATGCCTAGAAAGGCCAGCACAACCAAAGTTATGTGATTTTTTTCACACCCACCCACTTCATGCTAATTCCCTGGTTGTTGCTCACTCACACATATTTCTATCATATGCTACACTGGGAACAGACAAAACCAAGCACCCAGCTTCTTCTGCAATCCTATGACTCCTAGCAAGTGGAGGGGCGGATGTATCTTGTGTTTAAACTGGGATATGGACAGATACATTGCCAGAGGCTATTTTGCAATGCTCTTTCATGTCTGCAGAAAGAGTAACTCTAAATTGAATAAATGTAAACAAAATCATGTTGGTAGCCTCGAGGCCAATCTCAGTATAGCATGATCTCCAAGGGACATAACTCAGGCTCAAAGGAGCTTTGAAAAGTGATGCTTTCAGAGAAACTCATTGGAGGAGGCAGAAGCAGAGGGAAAAGATAGTTTTAGAGTCAATCACAATACTCAGCCCCTTTCCAAGAGGTTGATTTGCTAAATTCAACTCATCACTAACATGAGTTCTACCCAACACAGGGATTCTGTTTGCATTTTCTTTTTTTTTCCTGTTTTTTTTTAAATTGGATATATTCTTTTTTTTCTGTTCTTTTTTTTTGATTGGATATATTCTTTACTTACATTTCATTTCCCTTTTTCCTGGTT
>BDUI01004000.1:72598-82674 GCA_002335545.1 Apodemus speciosus
AAGAGAGAAAAGAGAGAAAAGAGAGAAAAGAAAGTAAAAAGGAAATGAGATAGAAGAGAGAAAGAATAGAGATTGTGTATACTTAGGTATATAGTCAGTATGTATGCATAAACATATTTTATGCAGCTGTGTCCATGTCTAAGTTTAAGTCAGCTTTTTAGAAAGCCAAACATATTTTTTATTAAATATTTTCTTTATTTACATTTCAAATGTTATCCCCTTTCCTGGTTTCCCCTCTGAAAACCCCCTATCCCATTCACCCTTCCCCCTGTTCATCAACCCACCCACTCCCACTTCCCTGTCCTGGTAATCCCCTATACTGGGCCATCAAGCCTTCATAGGACCAAAGGTGTCTCCTCCCATTGATGTCCAACAAGGCCATCCATGCCCCTCCATGTGTATTCTTTGGTTGATGGTTTAGTCTCTGGAAGCTCTGGGGTACTGGTTGATTTATCTAGTTGTTCCTCTTATGGGGCTGCAAACCCCTTCAGTCCTTTCTCTAGCTCCTTCATTGGGGACCTTGTGCTCAGACCAGTGGTTGGCTGTAAGCATCCACCCCTGTATTTTTCAGGCACTGGCAGAACCACTCAGGAGACAGCTATATCAGGATCCTGTCAGCAAGCACATGTTGGCATCCTCAATAGTGTCTGGGTTTGGTAACTGTGTGTGGGATGAATCCTCAGATGGGATAGTCTCTGGACAGCCTTTCCTTCAGTCTCTTCTCCACATTTTGACTCTATATCTCTTCCCATGGGTATTTTCCCCCTTCTAAGAAGGACTGAGGTATCCAAACTTTGCTCTTCCTTCTTCTTGAGTTTCCTGTGGTCTGTGAATTGTATCTTGGGTATTCCAAGCTTCTGGGTTAATATCCACTTACCAGTGAGTGCATACCATCTGTTCTTTTGTGATTGGGTTACCTCACTCAGGTTGATATTTTCTAGATCCACCTGTTTGCCAAGAATTTAATGAATTCATTGTTTTTAATAGCTGAATAGTATTCCATTGTGTAAATGTGCCACATTTTCTGTATCCATTCCTCTGTTGAGGGACATCTGGGTTCTTTTCCAGCTTCTGGCTATTATAAATGAGGCTGCTATGAACATAGTGGAGCGGGTATTCTTATTACCCGTTGGAACAGGTATATGCCCAGGGGTGGCATAGCTGGGTTCTCAGGTAGTACTATGTCCAGTTTTCTGAGGAACCACCAGACTGATTTCCAGAGTGGTTGTACCAGCTTGCAATCCCATCCACAATAGAGGAGTGTTCCTCTTTTTCAACATCCTTGCCAGTATCTACTGTCAACTGAGTTTTTGATCTTAACCATTCTGACTGGTGTGAGGTGGAATCTCAGGGTTACTTTGATTTGCATTTTCCTGATGACCAAGGATGCTGAACATTCCTTTAGGTGCTTCTCACCCATCTGGAATTTCTCAGTTGAGAATTCTTTGTTTAGCTCTGTACTCCATTTTTAATAGGATCATTTGGTTCTCTGGAGTCTAACTTTTTGAGTTCTTCGTATATATTAGATATTAGCCCTCTATCAGATGTAGGGTTGGTAAAGATTTCTTCCCAATCTGTTGGTGGCTGTTTTGTCCTATTGACAGTGTCCTTTGCCTTACAGAATATCTGCAATGATATGAGGTCCCATTTATCAATTCTTGATCTAAGAGCATAAGCTATTGGTGTTCTATTCAGGAAAATTTCCCCTGTGCCCATGTACTTGAGGCTCCTCCTCACTTTCTTTTCAGTTAGTTTCAGTGTATCTGGTTTTATGTGGAGGTCCTTGATCCACTTGGACTTGAGCTTTATACAAGGAGTTAATAATGAATCTATTTGAATTCTTCTACATGCTAACCTCCAGTTGAATCAGCGCCATTTGTTGAAAATGCTGTCTTTTTTCCACTGGTTGGTTTTAGCTCCTTTGTGAAAGATCAAGTGACCATAGATGTGTGGGTTCACTTTTGGGTCTTCAATTCTATTCCATTGATCTACCAGCCTGTCACTACCAGTACCACTACCACAGCAGTTTTTAATCACTATTACTCTGGAGTACAGCTTGAGGTCAGGGATGGTGATTCTGCCAGAAGTTCTTTTATTGTTGAGAATAGTTTTAGCAATCCTGGGGTTTTTATGTTATTACAGATGAATTTGGAAATTGCTCTTTCTAAGTATATGAAGAATTGAGTTGGAATTTTGATGGGAATTGCATTGAATCTGTAGATTGCTTTCAGCAGGATGGCCATTTTTACTACATTAATCCTGCCAATCCATGAGCATGGGAGATCTTTCCATCTTCTACCTTTGATTTCATTCTTCAGAGACTTGATGTTCATGTTACACAGATCTTTCACTTGCTTAGTTAGAGTTACACCAAGGTATTTTATGTTATTTGTGACTATTGTAAAGGGTGTTGTTTCCCTAATTTCTTTTTCAACCTGTTTATCGTTTGAATAGAGGAAGGCCACTGATTTGTTTGAGTTAATTTTATATCCAGTCACTTTGCTGTGAAGTTGTTTATCAGGTTTAGGAGCTCTCTGGTGTAATTTTTGGGGTCACTTAAGTATATTATCATATCATCTGCAAATAATGATAGTTTGACTTCTTCCTCTCCAATTTTTATCCCTTTGACTTCCTTTTGTTGTCTAATTGCTCTAGCTAGAACTTCAAGTACTATATTGAATAAGTAGGGAGAGAGTGGGCAGCCTTGTCTAATTTAGTGGGATTGCTTCAAGTTCCTCTCCATTTAATTTGATGTTGGCTACTAGTTTGCTGTATATTGCTTTTACTATGTTTAGGTATGGGCCTTGAATTCCTGATATTTCCAAGACTTTTATTACAAAGGGGTGTTGGATTTTTGTCAAATACTTTCTCAGCATCTAATGAAATGATCATGTGTTTTTTTCTTTGAGTTTGTTTAAAAGGTGGATTACATTGATGAATTTCCATATATTGAACCATACCTGCATCCTACTTGTTTGTGGTGAATGATTGTTTTGATGTGCTCTTGGATTTGATTTGCAAGAATTTTGTTGAGTATTTTTGCATCGATATTCATAAGGGAAATTGGTCTGACGTTCTCTTTCTTTGTTGGGTCATTGTGTGGTTTAGGTGTCAGAGTAATTGTGGCTTCATAGAATTAGTTGGGTAGTGTACCTTCTGTTTCTATTTTGTGGACTAGTTTGAAGAGTATTGGTATTAGGTCTTCTTTGAAGATCTGATCGAACTCTGCACTAAACCTATCTGGTCCTGGGCTTTGTTGTTGTTGTTCTTGTTGTTGTTGTTGTTGTTGTTGTTGTTTGCGAGACTGTTAATGACTGCTTTTATTTCCTTAGGGGTTATCAGACTGTCTAGATTGTCTATCTGATCCTAACTTAACTTTGGTACCTGGGTATCTGTCTAGAAAATTGTCTATTTAATCCAAATTTTCCAGTTACATTGAGTATAGGTTTTTGTTGTAGAATCTGATGCTTTTTTTGGATTTCTTCAGTTTCAATTGTTTGTCTCCCTTTTCATTTCTGATTTTGTTAATTTGGATACTGTCTCTGTGCCGGCTGGTTAGTCTCGCTAAGGGTTGATCTATCTTGWTGATTTTTTTCAAAGAACCAGCTCCTGGTTTGGTTGATTCTTTGCATTGTTCTTTTTGTTTCTACTTGGTTAATTTCAGCCCTGTGTTTGATTATTTCTTGGGTGTTTTTGCTTCTTTTTGTTCTAGACCCTTCAGACGTGCTGTCAAGCTGCTAGTATATGCTTTCGCCAGTTTCTTTTTGGAGCCACTCAGAGCTGTAAGATTTCCTGTTAGCACTGCTTTCATTGAGTCCCATAAGTTTGGGTATGTTGTGGCTTCATTTTCATTGAATTCAAAAAAGTCTTTAAGTTCTTTATTTCTACCTTGACAAAGTTATCATTGAGTACAGTGTTGTTCAGCTTCCATGTATATGTGGGTTTTCTATTGTTTTTGTTGTTATGAAGACCAGCTTTAGTCAGTGGTGATCTGATAGGATGCATGGGATTATTCCAGTCTTCTTTTATCTGTTGAGGCCTGTTTTGTGACCAAATATATGGTCAATTTTAGAGAAGGTACCATGAGATGCTAAGAAAAAGGTATGTTCTTTTGTTTTAGGATAAAATGTTCTACAGAAATCTGTTAAATCCATTTGGTTCAGAACTTCTGTTAATTTCACTGTGTCTCTGTTTTGTTTCTGTTTCCATGATTTGTCAATAGATGAGAGTAGGGGGTTGAAGTCTTCCACTATTATTATATGAGGTTCAATTTATGCTTTGAACTTTAGTAAAGTTTCTTTTATGAATGTGGGTACCCTTGCCTTTAGAGCATAGATGTTCAGAATTGTGAGTTCTTCTTGGTATATTTTTTCCTTTGATGAGTATGAAGAGTCATTCCTTATCTTTGATTACTTTAGTTTGAAAGTCGATTTTATTTGATATAAGAATGGCTACACTAGCTTGTTTCTTGGGACCATTTACTTGGAAAATTGTGTTCCAGCCTTTTACTCTGAGGTAGTGTCTGTCTTTGTCACTGACTTGGGTTTTCTGTATGCAGCAAAATGTTTCATCCTGTTCACATATCCAGTCTGTTAGTCTATGTATTTTTATTGGAGGGATTGAGTCCATTGCTATTAAGAGATATTAAAGAAAAGCGATTGTTTCTTTCTGTTATTTTTATTGTTAGAGGTAGAATTATGCATATGTGGCTATCTTCTTTTTGGTTTGTTAAAAGAATAATATTTTCTTGCTTTTTCTAGGGTGTAGTTTCCCTTCTTGTGTTGGAGGTTTCCATTTATTATCCTCTGAAGGGCTRGATTTATGGAAATATATTATATAAATTTGTTTTTGTCATGGAATATCTTGGTTTCTCCATCTACGGTAATTCAGAGTTTTGCTGGTTATAGTAGTCTAGGCTGGCATTTGTGTTCTCTTAGTGTCTATATGACATCTGCCCAGGATCTTCCGGCTTTTATAGTTTCTGGTGAGAAGTCTGGTGTAATTCTGATAGGTCTGCCTTTATATGTTACTTGACCTTTTTTCTTTACTGCTTTCAATATTCTTTCTATGTTTTATGCATTTGGTATTTTGATTATTATGTGACAGAAGAAATTTATTTTCTGGTCCAATTTATTTGGAGTCCTGTAGGTTTATTGTATGTCCATGAGCATCTCTTTCTTTAGGTTAGGGACATTTTTTCTATAATTTTGTTGAAGATATTTACTGGCCCTTTAAGTTGGGAATTTTTGCTCTCTTCTCTATCTATTATCCTTAAGTTTGGTCTTCTCATTGTGTCCTGGATTTCCTGTATGTTTCAGGTTAGGAACGTTTTGCACTTTGCATTTTCTTTGACTGTTGCCTCAATGTTTTCTATAGTATCTTCTGAAGCTTCTCTCTTTTATTTCTTGTATTGATTTTTCCGGTGTGCTGGGGGTACACTGGACTTGCTCTGGTAGAAGAACTGGGTTCTGATTATGCCATGTAGCCTTGGTTTCTGTTGGCAAGTTTCTTGTGCTTGCCTTTCGCTGTTTGGTTATCTCTGGTGTTAGTTGGTCGTGCCATCTCTGGCTGGAGCATGTCCCTCCTGTGGACCTGTAAGCCTTTGTCTGCACTCCCGGCAAGATCAGCTCTGTCCTGGGCAGGATTTAGGTGTGGAGGGCTATGGAATAGCCTTACCTCCTGGGTGCAGATGGAGCCCAGAAGGATCCTGTTCCAGCTGTTCCACTGTTCCTGTGCCTTTTATGTTCCTGGCCCATCTCGCTTTGCACAGTTATTGGAGAGAAAGTGGTGATCTCACCTCTGAGCCTAGGAGTGAGAGCCCTCCTGGGAGACCAACTCTCTCGTGGGACCTGTGTACATAGGGCTGTGGAACAGCCTTAGCTCCAGGGTACAGATAGAGACTGGAAGGCCAAATGTAATTTTTTACATCTAAGATATTTTATTAAAAGAATGGAGTTCAGCTCTTCTTAAAAACCATTTTCTTTACAATGTAAAAGTTCAAAGAAGGACTATTATGCATACCTAAGAGCTTGCTATAACCCAGACTTGTTTCCTATTCACAGCCTTTTAGAGTAGGTCCTGTTCCTTTCATTGTGAAAATGAATAGACTTCAGAACAGTTAACGTTTACAGTTTTGATTACACAGCTAGTGATTACCAAATGTACAGAATGAAGCAGTGGCAATTTCCCTTCCTCTCACTTTCTGCTGCTCCATCACACTGAGAGGGCAGAACCTTAGCTAATGGATGTAAATTTGGTGGGTTTTAAGATTATGTACCTGAAAGGAATGGTCCATAGAGGCCTTGCACAATGGACCTGGACAAGGCTGCTCACACACAGGGCTGCTATCTTACATAAAGCACTCATGATGTCAAAACAGTAAGGTGCTATACCACCTCTTAATTTGTCAGTTAGCTACAGCAGTATTCAGGCTTTATGAAGGGTCACTGTCTCATGCTCTTTGCGTAAATGATTATGCCAAATGACTTCTCTGCTATCAATAAAATTTGTGAAGAGAGAAACCCTCTAGAGAAAAACTCCCTTGACAATATGTATCTACAAACCCACTCATATAACGGGAAGAATGGAAACCGATTCCAGAATATTTCTGTAGGAAAAAGGATGGTGTTATGTGTATCCCCAAAGACTATTCGACTTAACAAGAGCTTCCTCCATGATGATAATGCACTTCAATATTCTTCATATATAGTTGGAAGGAAGATTGGCTTCCTACATCATCTTCTGGAAATATTACTGCTTTTGGTGAGGAAAGACCTTCTGATTCTAGCCATAGTGTCTTGAATGCTCAACAAAAAAGAAAGAATCAACAATGAACCCAGAGGAATCTTATTCAGATGGCTCTACAGTAGAGGGGATGCTAGTGATCTTTAAGAAAGAGCATGTTTCAGTAGGAAATCAGAGAAGGTAGAGGAAAGCATTCCAAGGTGTCTGTTGTGGGCATGGCAATGACAAGGCATTTTGGCTCCTTAACTGGAATGGACACACCATAGAGGGCAGATGTTAGGTAAGGGGACATCACTCAGGCATGAAGCTCATTCTTATAAAGCCTGCCCTGGTCTAAGTCCTCCTTAGGCTTCTTAAAACTGTACTGATGTGATGCTCACCAAATCAACACTGGTACCCTCATGCTAGGACCCCCCTTTTGCTTCCCTCCAAACCTTAAGGGTTCTTCTCTCCTCCACCCCTGGGATCCATATCATATGTGACCTGATATTTGAACTATCTCTATTTGTGTTCTCGCACCTTCAGTTATACTTAATAAGGGAAAGAGGCTGGGTCTCTCACTCATGCTTCCTAGCGTAGTCTGGTTTTTGTCCCTACCCACAACAGAACAGGGCACACAGCACAGTTTAGTAGCACCAATTCCCAGAAAGAAAGCACCACCGTATATTAGCAAGCGAGTCTTTGGTAAATTAAGGTGTAAAATGCTGAGTGAGAGAATTGGGGAGGAGCTGGCAATTTTGTCAGTTTCTATGATAACTTTGCCTCAGGCCTTGATGGCATCAGTAAATCCCTTATCTCTTAACTTGTAGTCTCTCAGTCTGGAAACGTTAGGCATAGGAACCCCTGATTCGGAGTTAAGAATTTATACCTAGAAGCTCTATTTTAAGCCAGGCTTGTGTGCAGCCTTCTAAAGCCTGAGACCCTGGCCCAGTCATTTCCCCAGGATGGTTGTGTGTGTGTGTGTGTGTGTGTGTGTGTGTGTGTGTGTCATCCTCCTCTGGCCTTTTATGGACATCCCGGATCCCTTCTCTCTTTCCTCATACTACCCAAGTGCATTTGGTCCCTTCCCTTTGTTCTATCCTAGTTACCACCCCTAACCTAGGCCTCCGATTTGGACAGATACTTATAGGCAAATGTCATCAGACGCCAATTGTGGCAGCAGGCAAGTTCCAACAGGGGAGCTGTGCAAGTCTTCATCTTGTTCTCAAGGTAGGAGGAGATGTCAAAATTCAGACTTAATAAAATGCCAGAATCTTCCCTAAGCTCTAAAGAGTAGATCATTGAATTTTGTGTGTACCTGGCTCTTGTCCCAGCTACCTATGAAAATGTTTCACCTGTTCCTGGCCTGAGCCATTGCTTGTCCACAGTCCCAATATGGTATCAAGGAAAAAAACAACACTCTAGAGATCACTAACCAAGGCTCAAGTTTCCCTCCCTGAAAGGGACATTGGGAAAGTTATTTGAGCTCCTCAAACTCACTTTTCTCAACTGCATGAATGTTGATGTTGTCATATATAGTCAAAGCATGCTAATAGCAACTAAATGAGAAGTTTAAATTCAGAATCTAGCTAAGTGTTTAGCATGGCAAGTGCACCACCCATATTCCCTTCCCCTTTCTTGCCAGTCTCAGCATCTTCTGTGATAAATTCGATCCTAAGACTTTTCTAAAGATCTTTCACCTGCATATGCATATATACATATTCGGCAATGCTGTTATTAGACAGACTTTGCATGAGATTCAAAAGCAAGGCTCTTATCCACAAAAGTTGGACTTTCCGACCAGATACAGTGCTCATATTGGTAGCATGGTTCAGTATTTCATTTAACGAGTTATCTGATTGGTAATCTCTGGTCCTAAATTTTGAGGAGGTACTTTTCAGTCCAGAGTCAGCCTTGGGCACTGGAAAGAGGTAGTGGGAGAAACAATATGGGATCCGGTCAGTCAGATCAGATGTGTCCCCTGTTTATCTTGAAACTTCCTGTCATGAGTCCTGTGAAGACCAAGGGGGAAGAAAATTAAACCTTTTAGCAGGTGCCAACTCAGCCACTGCATAGAGTCATCCAGGCCACTGTGAAGGATCTTTGGTGCACTCCCAATCTAGGGGCATGGGATCAGTGCTAACCATTAATAATAAAAGGCCAGAATCTTCCATGAGCTCTAGAGAGTGAGTGTCTGGAACCTGGCTCTATTTTTAATACCAATTTTCTCCCAGCCTCGCTCCTCACTCATCTATAAAGATGACCTGAGCTGCAAATCTATGATTCCCCTAAAGTGGGAGGGAGCCAAAGCATTTCTAGTTGATTAGACTTGGGAGTTTTTCCTGTTACTGCTACAGTTAAATAGATATTGGCAAATAGTATAACCTGCAGGGAACCAAGCAGAGAAGAGCATGGCTGGATGTAATTAGAAATATCCATCATTCTTTTTCCCTGAAGAGCAAGAGATTGGTATTTAAGGGGACAGTGAGGCACAGTCCGAGAACAGCCTTAACTCAGGAAACAGTTGAGAGRCGCCTCCTAAATGACTGACCATTGTGCAAGGGTAGTTAACTCTTTCTAATTGTTAATAACACACCTCCAGCCTGGTTGATGGACACCTCAGAGATGAATCTGGAGGCCTGGAAGCACAGTATGGCTCTATTTCAGCAATGCATCACTTACCTAAATACACAACTGCTTTCATAATTTGTACTGTTCCTGTATGAATTGAAGGGAAAGATGATTATCCTGTTATTTAAAGAAAAATAAGACAAATGCATTTTAAGCCAGAACACATAAGAAAGACCAACTTATTTGCCATGGCTCTGGAAAAGGCAGTAGAAAAAGAATCTCCTTGTCTATAAACAGCTGGGTCCAGTATAGTTATATTGGATAAACCCTGATTCACCCAACCTTATGTTCCCACTTAGAGAAAGCAGGAGCAATAGATGATGGCAGGGTGGTAGAAAGCTGCAATAKTCAGTGTGGCCCAGTGGGTATAGAGGTAGAGGTTGGTGCTTTCGTGATTAGATKTACATTCTCTTCAGCTACTTTCTGACAACATAACCTTAGCAAGTTACTTAACCTTTTCCAGCCTTGGACTCTTTATTTGTAAGCGGGAATAAAAATACATATTATGTTTTTAAGGTGGTTAATATGAGTGACTGCTCAGGGACTACTAGCCAATAACATGGGCCCTGGAGCATCAGGGGAAAAGCCTTTGTGGCAGAGGGAAGCTTGCAAATACAGATTGCTTGTCTCTTCTCCACACTGTGGGAGCAACAGCCTTTCAGATTTCAGAGCATTTTAAATTTTTTCTTCATAATCTTATTTAATCAAGAGTAAGCCTTTGA
>BDUI01004001.1:47791-59209 GCA_002335545.1 Apodemus speciosus
ATAACACACCTTTGAAGATTGTCATTTTTTCCATTTTTATAATGTCTCAATTTCTCTTAAGTCGTGATGTAGATAAAACAACATTTTTCTTGCTCTAGAGTACTAGGTAATAAGTTTTTTGACTAATATAGTCTTTAAGGGTGAGATTTAATATTACACAAGCATTAACAGGAACAATATTGAGTTTCCATACCCCCCAAGCCTCTTCATGGCTCTCATAATAAGATTTTATATCAATGTGCTGTTTATGWCACAATTGATGACCAGGAAGTCATACATGATTGACATCATTAAGTYTAGTAGCTCACACCCATTTCCCTTTCTCTTCAGTTGGTTCTATGGATTTGACAGACTTAAATAGTGTGTCACCACAGTTACAGTAGCATGCAAAATAATTTTGCTAGCCTAAAATATCCTCTGTGTTTTAATTATGTGTCCSTTGTTTTCAATACAAAGCCCAGAAACTAAGAAATATTTATTGTATGTATAATGGAATAATATAGTATGTAAATTTTCAGGTTGGCTGCCTTCACTTAGCTATAGGCAATTAAGGTTCCTCTATTTCTTTTTCTGTGGGTTAAAAGCTCATTTTGTCTATGGTTGAATGAGATACCATTGCAAARGTACACCTCAATTTATTTATGTACCAAACTATCCTATTAAAGAACATCTTGATTGCTTCTAAGGCTAAGTAGCATGACCAGAGACTAMCCATATGTGGCATTTTAACTCATTTTTATAACTAGTAAAGAGCATGCTTKCGGGATAATATTTGAAGAGGGCTTGCTTTTCCAAAGTGGCTGTACCACTGGGGATCCCTGTCAACAATGAGAGCATCTAATGCCCTACAGCAGCACCAGCAATGGGTGCTGTTAATGCTTTGGTTCTCAGGCATTCTCATAAGAATGTATTGTTTCGGGTTCCTAAGTAAGCATCTTTTCATTTCTGCCATGAATTTCTGTTGTTCTGTTGAAATGTAAAATGCCTTCATCAGACTCACATTTGAGCATTTGGTCCCCAGCTGGAAGTGCTGTTGCAGAAGGTTCTGGAACCTTTAGGAGGCACAATCTTACTAGATGAAATGGCTCTCAGGTTGGTGCTGAAATTTTACAGCCTGATCCCATTGTTTATAYCTTGCCTCCTAAATGGAGACTCAATGCTATCAGCCACCTCATGTGCTAYGTCTGCCATGATTTCCCCACCRTGATGGATTTTACCACCTCAACACAAGCTAGGTTCATCTACAAAGAGGAAAGCTCAGGTGAGGAAATAGCTCTGTCCAATTTTTTGATTAATGATGGATATGGGTGGGCCTATGCCCTCTGTGAGCAGTGCAATCCTGAGTAGTTGGTCTTGAGTGGTATAAGAAAGACAGCTCAATTTGAGCCCAGAAGCAAGCCAGTGAGCATCTCTCCACCATGATTCCTGACTTTACTCCTGACTGAGTTCTGGATTCTCTGCTGTCATTTTGCTTTCTATCATTCTCTATGATTCCTCCATCTTTACATATTGTTTTGCACAGTTTCTTTATCAAACTTATTGTATCTGCTTCCAAAATAGATTTTAATAACAGACTCTCTGTGGCTCTATGTATTCCATGTTCACTTATGTCTCATCTGGTTCTCTGTATTCTGAGATGCTGATGTATAAAACTAAAACATACTGGACTCAATGGTACTTTCCACTGAAGAACTTGCTCATCCCACTGTCAGGAAGATAAAGCGAGTGCCTGGTTGCTTCTATCCATTTAGGGGGGAGACTGGGATTGAGTTCTATTTAGCTTTAATTTCTTGGATTCATCCTAAGTTTTCAAAGTCTTYCTTTTGAGCTGTGCCCTGTTTATTTAGTCCCCTTCTTCCTGAAGGTTTCTGGGTTATAAATACTGTGTGGTGGTGAGGGATCTCCTTCTGGCTTGAGTGCATCCTACTCCCCCACACCTTTCCTGCCAGGCTGTTCAGCAACCCATAATAGACATGTTAGAAGTGGGTCTAAATTTGGGAAACTTCTAGATTCCACAGACTGAAAATTGCAGAAGGAAGTATAACTGCTTTTCTTTGCTCTATGTCTGTATGTGTGTGCATGCATGCATGAGTGCATATGTATAAGCATGTGCATGCATGTAGGGCTGTGTGTGTGTGTATGCATAAACCATGTCATATGTAAGGAAGTGAGAAAATAACTGTGGGAGGTAGTTCTCCTCCACAACGTAGAGCCCAGGAATGGAACTCATGTCATCAAGATGAACAGCAGGTGCTCTTACCCATTGAGTCATGGTAATCCCATCATTGCAATCTTCATGATTTTTCTTTATCCTATATAAGTGCCCTAGGATATAACTTCTATAATTACAGTCTGTTTTGTGTATCCTAAGTCAACATTTACATCATCGTGAGGGATATTCTGCTTTGATTCTTACTTTGGAAATTCAAAATACCAAGGCAAAGAGATTTTTAAGAAACTCAGAAAACATACAAGGGTAACAACAAAAACATGTGCCAGATATACAAATTTTATCATTGTTTCACAGGCACCTGAGRCTCTACAGTGTATGGCCCTACTTCCGGGAAATTCTAAGAAAATATTTTCTGTGGTATAGCTATTGGAACTAGCTATGGAGCCCCATGTGTGCTCATTTTAACCATCCTTTGCTATATCAAAGGCCTTGGTATGGTTGATTCTTTTCCTAACAACTGCTTGAATTCAAGTATCCATGTCTACACAATCCATCCCATTGCCCTCTAGGCACAACTGCACATCATCCCAACGCTATCAGATAAGGTGATGGTTTTATTTTTCTTCTCTTTACATATGACTCACTTCCATGAACAAGCAAGCTGGTGCTTCAATTTACTGGTGGTGTCAGCCATCTCAGTGAGCCTAGGTGCATTCACTGCCAGGAAGCCTTTGTCTGGCCTGAGAATCTAACTTTGACTTCAGTTCTTTCCAAAACCTTTGGTTAGGAGAATTTCAGCAGCATCTTAGACACAGACACTTGAAAAGACATTGAAAACAATTATTGTTATTACATTTTATATTTTATGTTTTTGTATATAGGTATTCATTTGTAGCATAACTACAGCCAAGTTGAAGAACTTAGAACAGGGAGATGAATAATGTAAATCCTTGGTGGTGTTCTGTGTTTTAGAAGTAAGCRTAAGAATGGGGGTTGGTTCTAATTTTGCCTGAAATGCTATTGTACGTAGTTAAGAGAAACAATGAGCTTCGTTGATAGGCTAACACTGGATCAATATATTTTATTTATTTTTCTTATGAATGTAAAAGACAGCCATCAACATTTTGATACCTGCATCCCCATCTTGAAATCTTATTTTTGAAACAAAGACTGGAATAAAGGATGAAACTCTCATGCCAGCAGCCCCATCTCATGCCTGTAGAATTGTGTGGTTCTAATATCCTGTGCTCTAATGAGAATGTTGTTCTTAGGATGAGAAATGMCAACTCAATATATGTTCTGTCATGTCCTGTCACCAAACCTATGAGCAGRTCCGAAGAGACACACTCATTTCCTCAACAACAACAACCACTTCTGTGCTTAAAATACCATGGGCAACTGTTTTGGCTGTGTATAAAATCCATCTGGAAATGAAGTCCCCATGGCACTGTCCCACTGTCCCATGTACATGGAGGCCAGCTGGCGTCTTCACTCCAGGTAGCCTGTGAGAAGTCACACAGAATGTGTTGCTCCAAGTCCACCTTCAATTTAAGTCACTTTATTACCTTTCTGTTCAATGTGGGTTCTTTTTTTTTTCCAAAAAAAAAAAATCATTTCAACGTTTTATTATTAAGAAAAAGAATTTCTCTGTTTGGAAGAAGAAAAATAATTTTAGGAAAACCTAATTGAGACAGTTTTGAAGTTATAGACTTTTGGTTCTTTCCAACTCTAAAAAACAACTCTGTCAATCATTTCTTTTTTTGGTATAGGCTTAGTTCACACAGACTTTACTAGAAAACTGTGGRCTTTAATTTGGTTTRCAGGTAAAACTTTCCATGGAACTTTTAATGGATTATTTTAAAAAGGTAAAAATTTTCCATGGAATTTTCAAAGCATTATTTTATAAAATTCAAGTCTTGAAAACATACTCTGGGATAATACTTTGTATGGCTACATCCTATTATGCTTTGCAGGAATAAGAATAGTAGAACCCTCATACTAGGCTACCTTCTGGTGGCCTCCTGGAAGAYGTCTRGAGGGAAAGATTTTGGAATCATATAGGGGTTTATTAATAGCTCAAAGCAATGGTTGCAGCTCCATGACAGACATACATCAAAAGCTCCTCTTCCCCAACAGAAGGAGTAGTATTCCATGTCCTGATAGRCTTCTTTGTAGGATGAGAACTTACTGGGATTTYTGTCAGCATTTGTGGGTACACAGATCTTTGAAACTTATTTAGTGCTACAAACTAAGAGAACATTAAGAGACTGACCTAACCAAACCATATCTTTGCCTTCATTCAAAAACTTCATTTTACAAATTGTGTCTTAACATGCAGCTCAGATTACCCTTCACTCTAGCACTCCTGGTTCACCTACCAATTGCCAAGATTATAGGCATTCACAACTGTACCCATATTTCATGTTGACTTTTTCTCATTTAGTTAGTGTGTGTGTATGTGCGTGTGTGTGTGTGTGTGTGTGTGTGTGTGTGTGAGAGAGAGAGAGAGAGAGAGAGAGAGAGAGAGAGAGAGAGAGAGCACATTTGTATTTGTGGGTGTTTGTATCTCAAAAAATGATAAAAATAAAAATCTTCAGATCCAACTTGTGGTTTCCTGGAAATTCTGAGATGTCCTACAAATATAAACCTGTCACTCTGTATTCTCAGTTGGACTTGGAAGAGCTGTCCTTGCCTGTAGATAAAGGACAGACTTTCAGACTAGATTGAAAGGAAAACTATGATGAGAATAACTACAAGCATAGTGACAGTAGCAATAATTGTGCTGGCAACATATTTCCCATGCAGTTTATAACACACATTTCATATGTATTATATCTTGTTTCTCTGTGATCCAGATAGCTCTTTCAAGGGGAAAACTTTGGAATGTATAATTAACTTTCCCAAAAGACTGCGCATATGAACTTAACCCTGGTTTTTACCTCAAACGCAGACATGAGCAAGCTCAAGATAGATTGAATCTCAATTTGGAGAAAGGATGTAGGTGTGAGGTCTACCCAATGAGCTTTTGATAACTACTGGAGGGAGAGGGTCATTTTTTTCTGTAAGAGTCATCTCCTAGAAGTCTGGCCAAACCCTACTGGAAGGCCACACATCCAAAATATATTTCAGCACAAACTGGACCCAATGAGTAAAAGCAAACAAAAACCATGACATTTGAAGATGAGGAAAGAGACAATACACCCGGGARGAATTGTGTGGTCCTGAATATAATCAAAACACATTGTATGGTATTCTCAGAAAAAGAACAATTAAAAAAGAATTTAAATTAAAAAAATTAAAGAAAATAATCGGAACCAAAAGCCCAACAACAAACAAATAAACCAAAATCCTTGGGTCCCAAACTTAGAAATTCAAGATCTCAACAAGCATACTTAGATTCCCTCATGTCCTGCCTGGAATAGTGCCCAGCAGTGATAATCTTCTAAAATCATAGTATCTGCTCATTCCAATGGGTTGGGGTACCTTAAATGCTAGTGTTTGCCCCATGAATGGGGTATTTGTCCCTAGGTGATAAAGGACTACCTCTGGATAGAGAGGAGACAAATGTGGCCCAAGGGAAACCCCATGTTAGGATGAGGTATTTAATTTTGATTGTGCACAAAGAAAATAAAAACAGACATTCAAATACTCCTACATCTGCAAAAGATAAAGACTATAGTGGGGACAAAATATAGATTTATTTTTGATGGAGAAAACCCCAGGATTGGTTGGCTCAATTAACTCACCCTTCAAATTCATGTCTACATTTTAAAGTAGCAACATTAAAAACTGTGGAGAAAAAAAATCAACTTAAAGTACATACATTAAAACATTTTAATGTAGGTATTGATATGTGAGTAGAATTAAAATCTCATTCATTTTTTAAAAAAACTCCTGCTTGCCTGTGGATACAGTTCTKGTTTAGGTACATTTTCACAGTATGGAAAGATCTGTGGTCCTGGGTACCCTTTTATTGAAAATGTTCCTAGCTTTTGTATTTCGGTCTTATTTTTTCATTACTAAACAGGACCTAGCCTGTGGCTTTTGAAATTCTTTCCAGCCTTGCTGTATTTATAGTTTGTTCTTGGTTGTGAAAAGTACAGGGAATTTTTTTTTTCAGATGGTGTGTTTAAGGCTTACATGATTCTTGGCTACTGGGAAAGGATTTTCTTAGCAAATCCCAAGATCATTATTAAATAAATACTACTTATTGAACACCTGGCATGCGACTTTTTCTGGAGAAACATAAACAAATTTCTGTCCACCCCACATAGAAAACCAATGACAAATTACTAAAGTCTRAACCAATGGATTTGCATGATCAGGGGGTCACTTATAGAAATGTGGGTACAGGGTTGTTTTGAGGAGGCTGTATCACTGTAAAGCCCATCCTGGCATTTGTGATAACTCACATAAGATGCATCCCTGGACTTCTTGGCACAGGTTTCTGGCAGCTGGATAGTTCCAAGAGTCTCCTCAAGGGAGCTAGGCTGGTTGGAGAACCTTTTCGCCTAGGGGTTCTTTGGCGATTCCAGATCCTTGGGAAAGACCTTGTGAATTTTTCTTGAGGAACATCCTGAGGCTTATTAAGTTGCTTATTCCCTGCTTCTCATGTGCCCTTCCACTCCTTCCTGGGAAGCAGATTTCAATTCAGAGGAAGTAGTAAGTGTACACTATGATAGGACAGAAATGTAGACACAAGTGTGATAGAATACATGGTGTGATGGGCTCCCCTCAAAAAAATGTCTACCAAGACCTCAGAATCCAAAACATTTTGAAACATATTCTTTACAGGTAGAGCTTTTCAGTCACACAGTTAATAGTGATCTGTGATGACAGCTCTAGCAAACTAGTATAGGAAGCAAATGTAGGTTGGTTGGGGTCTGAGCTTTACCATTAACTGTCAGGGCAATTCTCAGAGGAAGGCCTCTCTGCTGCCTCACAGATAAGAAGGCAACACCTCAARAAGGTTGCTGTCACTCTGTCACCATCAAGACTCTACCTCCTTTTTCTTTTGTTCGTAACATCCCCTCATACTTTCTGGCATGGGTTCACGTATCTCATGACTTGTGTCCCAGCAGGCAATGGTACAAAAGGAGGCTGTGTTGCATAACTTTTCATGGAATGACCTGAACAAATGTCCACTCCCTCCTTGTAGGGAACTGCTGACTGACCGAAATAATGATTCCATTGAATCCCACTTGGAAGACTACTACATTTATTGGATTACTTATAGGAGTATGATTGGAGAGGTGGGGGTATTTATAGGAATGTAAGTGAATGAAAGATAGTTGAATAACCAGAATAGTTTACTCCAGCATGGATAATGATTCACAAAAGCTTTATACCTAGAGCTCCCTGTTTGACTTTTGAGAAGCTCTGCAGATTAGGTCTAAGACCCTCTTTTCCCAGTTGCTTACATAGCTTTGGGAAAAGGAGTTGTAAATCCTGTAAATTTTAGAGACTTCCTGAGACTGGGAATTGTTTACTTCCCAAAGTCTTAATGAGCCCATCTCTAAGGGGATGAAAATGTTGAGTTGTTTCTCTGCTTTGTTGGACTCCTACATCTATCTTAATCATATTCTGATGTTTTTATTGTCAATATTCATGCACAGGACTTATGTTCTAAGACTTTTAAGTAGCCTGTGGCATAGTTTCCCTTTTTGCTCATAGCATGAATATGCTCTTAGA
This sequence comes from Apodemus speciosus, assembly GCA_002335545.1. Lineage (NCBI taxonomy): Eukaryota > Metazoa > Chordata > Mammalia > Rodentia > Muridae > Apodemus > Apodemus speciosus. The sequence goes on from BDUI01004001.1 coordinate 55,656, forward strand.
GGTTAAATGCCTTTTTTTCCTAAACCACATAACCCTAAATAAATGACAGAGATTTAAATAAAGGATTTTTCTGACTCTAAGGTCCACATAGTATAAGAACATCATAGTMGTTTTCTCTCTTTTACTGCTAATTCAACTCCATCTTTCTCCCTCTAAGTCTATGAAATATTTTTCATCCAAACAAGAGAATTAGAAGGGCTTAAATTGTACCTGGCTCAAATTTTGATTCAAGCATATCACCTTTAAGTCTTTCTGAATATAACAGGCTTGTAATACACACATAACTTCATGTGTTGGGCAGCAAGTCAAGGTCTATGAATGGAGCGCAAGGAATCATGGTGATTGGTTGCCAAAGCACCACTTTTCAGCATTGGCTATGCTTCTGTCAATGTCAATTACCTTTCTAAAATACATGTAAGATGGGTGTCTTAGTTAGGGTTTTACTTAGAGTGTATGAACAGACACCATGACCAAGACAACTCTTATAAGGACAACATTTAATTGGGGCTGGTTTACAGGTCCAGAGGTTCAGTCCAGTATCATCAAGGCAGGCACATGGCACCATCCAGGCAGGCATGGTGCAGGAGGAGCTGTGCTGTGAGCCTCCAGGCCCAGAGATGGTAGTGGGGGGTGGCACAGAGTAAGACTCTGGCAATGGCTTTAAAGTCAGAGTGTCTCAGGGCTTTCTAGCTCTCTAACTGTACTGAAATGAAGCTGATAACTTTGAAAAGGTCCTAAAAACTTTCTTGCTTTTTCTAAGGGTAAAAGACTGCTGCTGGTTTAGGTGATTAACACCTATAGCCTAACAGCAGAGGATTAAGCAATGTGGCCTTTGTTCTATCTCAGCAGGAACTGCTGGGTTCTAACTTTCAGCCTGCTAGTTCCAGGAAGAAAATAGGACACTTCAGAGAAGTGGTTATAGGTTATAGAGTTTATTACTAAGTTGTAAATGTTTCCTATGAAAGCTATCTAAGGGGAAAAGCAGAAGGACCCTAAGTNATTTGTCTATATAGCATTATTACCAGACAGTACATCATCATGGATCTGCAGAGATCTGCTCCAAAGGGTGTACTACTACTTAGTGATTGTTTTATATGTTTAATAATAGTGACAGGAAAAGCATATCAATATCAGGAATCTTTCCTAAAGTGAATCCCTTACAGCCTTAGTGAATAAGGATGCACCTGCCACAGATTATATAACATTCTGAAGCAGGCCATTTCAATATGATCACCTGCTAGTTATTAGCTTATGCCATTATGGCTCCTGACAGAGCTGAGAGGTCTACAGCTTCATTTGAAGGCTGCTAGCAGAAACCTGGCTTCCAGGCAGCTAGGATGAGGGTCTTAAAGCCCACCCCCACAGTGACACACCTACTCCAACAAGGCCACAGCTACTCCAACAGGGCCATACCTTGTAATAGTGCCACACCCTGGCCATGCATATACAAACCATCACAATGGGGTACCTAGAAGTATGGACTGTGAGCATGGTCACTCTACTCTTGCCTATGACTCTGACTAGTACATAGCATGTGACCGGATATTACTTGTGGAATGATTGAGCAATGGATAGCTGATATCCCACAAGGTCTCACTGTTACCTTTCTAATGGCTTATAATTCACATTAAATATCATTTTTAAGTCTATTTAAAAAAGTGCTTAAACCAAATACAGTTCATAAAACAATGATATTATAGTGATGTTTACAGGTTTAGTAAATCCATGTTTAAAAGCAAATAAAATATTCAACACTTGCCTGACTTTAATTAAWTATCCTAAGCACTGGTCTCTTCATCTTTACTTTAACCTCCCTCACACTGTATTCACAGCAACCTGTGGCTGACAAAGTAAGTTCTAGAAGCCTTATGGAGGGAAAAGGAAAAGCTAAGAAGCCACAGAACCTTTCTGATCAATTTTTTTATTTTTCCTTTAATGATTCATTATATGAARCAGAATGTAAATACATTTAGGAAATTTTGTGATTATCAAAACCAGATTTCATCTTGTTAATTGTATCCCCATCATTGATTTAGGAGTCAGCCTTCCCAAGCAGTATTGTATTAAGATAATGAGACAATATGCATATGCAAATTGCTCAAATGAAAAATTATGTTCTTGGACACATTAAACAGAAGATATTAGATATAATGACAATTTGACATATGTAATATCTTTGTTTATCTGGAGAATCCATGCAAAATAAAATTCACTATCACACTCGAATATGCAAATTACCTACTTAAGTGCAGGAGGTGGAAGGCAATTCCAGCGACTTTATTTGACAGTAGAAGAAAGAAAAAGTAGTGTTCTTTTGGTTTGTTTTCAATTCGGATGTGGACAACTTCCAGAGCCTTCCTTCTGCCAACAGATCACCCTGCCAATCTTGCTGGACCTGGGTCCTGTATCCCGCATGGAAAAGCTGCCAAGACTCTGACTGCAGTCATACAGGTCCCTGCTCTTCACTCGCTCCTCCTCCCTAACCCTCCCATTGCAGAGCTCCATATTAGTTTTCTGTGTCTTAAGTAAAAGGCTCAGAGAAGCATTTTTAAGGGAGGTCCAGGAGACTGGCTCAGTTCGTGAAGTTCATGAGGACCTGAATTCAGCTCTCAGGTTCCATATAAGAAGCTGGAAGTGGTATCCTACAATTGTAGTCCTGGTGCTGGAGAGGCAGAGGTACGTAGATTACTTGGGTTCACTAGCAAGACGGCCTAGTATCATTGCTAAGTGCTAAGTTATGTTGAGAAATCCCACATAAAGAAACAAACAAACAAACAAACAAACAACAACAAAAAACCCTGGGAGCCTGGTGACATCAGCATCCATGCTGGAGGCAGAAGTAGAAGGATCTTTGTGAGTTTGAGGTGGCCGGTTCTACATAGCTAGTTCTAGGRGAGACAGGGGTAGATAATGAGATCCCATCTCAATTAGTCAATCAACCAACCAATAAAATAAAATAAAAAACATAGGCAGGATAGATGGCTGAACATTAGAGGCTGTCCTCTGGTCTTAGTGGGAACTCACACAAATGCACACCCATGTGCATGCAGGAGTCCCTACTGCTCCACCCACTCTGACCCTCACATTAAAAAGAGAATTACTTTTCTTTTCTGTTATTTTGCCTGCAAGTCTCTCTGGTATCCTTGGGTTCCTTAAGCTTTCTGGGACAATGTTTTTCAAGGTATTTACTACTTCTCCAAAACTTGCTCTCTGGGGCCTGGTTAAGCCCAAGAGAGATGTGTTTTAAAAAAAAAATGGCTAGCCAGAAACTGACAAGAAAATGTATTTTACATGACTGCATTATTCTATGTTAAAATACATCAGTATAACTCTGTGGAGGTGATATTAGTAGTTYAATAATTTAGTCAATGTCATATAGTTAAGTGGTAGTWGTAGACTAAASAATTTCTATTGCACCCAAGGCCCAAGAAACACACTCCACCACAGGAAAACATCAGGCTTTGAATCTTTAGATTCAGTAGCTTAGTACTAGAAAGCATCCATAGGTCCACTGTCTTTGGACCCTGTGGTATCCATAGGTCATTAGCCTGGGG
>BDUI01004002.1:23705-42413 GCA_002335545.1 Apodemus speciosus
AGAGACAGAGACAGAGACAGAGACAGAGACAGAGCACTTTTTAGGAAAGATTATCTAGAATCTAACTAACAGACTAACAGAGCCAGTTTTGTCTTTGGCCTGAAACGAGGTCTCCCAGACATGCATACTAAAATTCCATAAAAATCCAGCTCCTTCCAAGTCACTCTMACAGACATGATTTCCATGGTCYCTGTTACAGTTGAGACCAGGTTGTAAACCTGCCCCTTGCTTGGTACCTGCTAAAAACCCAAAGGYGTSATCACCAAGTTTAACTTCATCAAGCCCTGCTCCTCTGACCCCAAAGCGCCACAAAGCCAGCTCCATCTTCAGTGGGAGCCCTGTCACACTGACAACAGGGCCTCAACTCATTATCTATTAGTGTTGGATATTTGTCACAGTACAAAAAAAAAATCCAGTGGTGATTTCAAGGGAACTGCTTAATTACACTGCTTTCTCTTTTAATGACCTCAGTCAGTCTTGTATAAGAAGAGTAAAAAGAGATCCTAAATCTAATTCTGCTAAATAGCAGGAATCTTTAAAGAAATATTACTATTAGCCATGCTTGCAGATAATAATAAAACACTTAACAATATTTCATTTTTAACAGTAAATTAAATTAATTTTGAGCAGGGCAATGTGGTACAATGGTACTTGTCTTTAATCCCAGCACCCAGGAAGCAGAGGCCAGTGGGTCTCTGTGCCATCCTGGTCTACATAGTGAGGTCCAGGCCAGCCAGGCATCATGAGAGCCTGTCTCAAATCCCTCTCTGGGTTTTGAGTAAAATTTATAGAGGACACTCAGACACCCATGTCCATACATGGCCAGTCCACGAAACCAAGTTGTGAGGGAACATTTATGACTCCTATTTTTGCACTGAKCCATAAAGTCAAATAATTTTATGTATATCTACAGCCAGAGTGTACATGCAGAACTAGAGCACAGGGTTTAAAACTGCTCACTCTGAGGGTAGTGTACACACAGTCACCCTGAGGTAGCCCGCCACCCAGAACGCTCACGCAGGCAGCCCAAAGCGATGTGGATGGAGACCATCTCAGCTAGTCAGATCTCTCTGGCTTCCATCCCTGTGTCAGCTACTGTCGGGTGACAGTGWTAATCCTGTTGTTGTTMCCCATTCTCYAGTCCTCTGGAGGTCACAGATGTCCATCCTACCCTGTCCCCAGTTGATCTAACTACGTCCAGGTGGAACAGGTGTCCAGAGCCTGTGTCAGATGCAGTCCTGGGCAGTGGGGATGGGGCAGCCACGAAGAGGGCTTAGCGAGTGCCCTGAGCCCCCAAGGACATGATGGGGCAACCGTGGGGCCAAAGATGGTATATGAGTCTCTCTCACTCCAATGTGTGCCCAATGTGGAGGTCATCTCCTCCTCCAGGTAGAATCAACTGTGAGCGGAGATCCTTTTCAGATTCCACAAATGTTGTACTTCAAGTCCTATCTGCCCATTGTGTGCCTAAGGACCCATAGGGCATCAACCCAGCAGTGAGCTTGGTGGGCGAAGCAGGATCCTGCAGCCATGGCTAAAGAAGCAGAGTGACAAGAGGGGGAAGGAACTCAGACAGGAGCTRGAGTTGTGGCTTCGGACAGATAAGGAGCCTTCCCTTCTGTCTCTCAGGTAGGAATAGTGCAATCTGGCTAACCTTCTTCAGAGGAGACCAGTGAGCAATTCCACCCAGGTGACAAGAAAAGATCTGGGTGAGTTGGTGTCCTTATCCCTCCACAAATTTGTCCTGCCTAGAAGAAGTATAGGGACAAAGATGGAGCAGAGACTGAGGGAACGGCCAACCAATGACTGACTCTACTTGAGACCCATATCGTGGGCAAAAACCAATCCCTGACGTTCGTTATTAATAACATTTGGTTAAGCTTACAGACAGGAGCCTAGCATGACTGTCCTCTGAGAGGTTCCACCCAACATCTGACTGAAACAGACACAGAGACCCACAGTTAAACATTAGACGGAGCTCGGGGACTCTTGTGGAAGAGTTGGGGGAAGGATTGAGGGACCTGGAGTGGATCAGGACTCCACAAGAAGACCAAGAGAATCAACTAACCTAGACCCTTGGGGGCTCCCAGACACGAACCACCAACCAAAGAGCACCCATGGGCTGGACCCAGCTCCTCCAATCCCCACAAATACGTAGCATAGGTGTAGCTTGGTCTTCATGTGGGTCCCCCAACAACTAGAGACAGGGCTACCCCTGACTTTGTCACCTGCCTGTAGACCTTGTTCCTGTAACTGGGCTATCTTGTCTGGCTTCAATAAGAAAGGATGTGCCTTATGGGACTTTTGGGGGGGTGGGGAGCCAGGAAAGGGGAAATCATCTGAGACGTAAATAAAGAATATATCGAATAAAAAAAAAAAGAAAGGATGTGCTTAGCCTCACAGTAACTTAATGTGCCAGAGTGAGTTGGTACCCAGGGTGGGGCCTCCCCCTTATCAGAGGAGAAGGGGAGGGAATGTGGGGGGATGGGATATGTGAGGGGGGACTTGGAGAAGGGGACTGATATTGGGATGTAAAGTGAATAAATTAATTAATTAATGGGAAAACATGAAAAAAAGAGAAAAGAAAAAAGAAAAGTTCTGACCCACAGAGCCGTCTTCAACGGCTTGCAGACCCCCTGGCTGAGGTGCAGTTGGTACCTGTATATCAACGGGTCGATTGCAGATTTTCCCTGGGTAAGCTGCTCGAAGATCTGAAATTTTCTCCCCACCTTTGCTCTGAGGCACCTTGTCATGGTCAAACCACTCCGTCCACTCCACATCTAGGCAGAAAGCAGAGACAAGGTCAGACAGGACCTCGTTTCATTTTGACTTGTCTCCTAATGACTGTTTCCTTTTATAAAGGCAATATACATTTCTTATTATTACAAAAGAAATGAGCAGGATAGAAAGAAGTAAAAGCCCATGCGTAAGCCTGCCCCCAATGTCATGGCTACCATGGGCTGCTTTCTGTAAGCCCGAGGTAGCTACTCGAAGGCCAGCTTCTATCCCAGCCTCTGTCTGCATTTCCTGGCCAACTCCGTGACGGCATATAAAAAACCAAAGGCTACAGGTCCCTGTGGAGGTGCAATGTAAATCTTAACCACAGGCCAGAGCTTGCTAACAATTTGCCAATGTGGCTTGATTAATGAAAGACAGCTTCAGTTGCAGTTTCTCCATTGATACCTAGTAAGGTGTCCCTACTGGTATAAGAAATCCCTGCTACTCCTCGCCTGTGCTGCTGCTATTCGGTTTTAGCAGTCTGTCTTAAACATCTCACCTTGAACCCATTCGCTGGATGAAGAAACATTGAAATGTTCTCCATGCTCTGTCTGGAACAGTTTGAAAACCCGGGCAGCGGCTGAGCCTCTGTGACCTGTCAGAAGGACCAGACATGTGAGGAAGCCGACAGACCCTTAAAACCATAGTGATGTTGACCTTAGCAAAGAGGTAACCTCTACACTCACATCTCTTTGTTTTGATTTGGTTTAGTTTTAGTGTTTTATTTTTGTTTTTGTTTTGAGATTGGATCTCAGGTAGTCCAAGCTGGCCTTGAATTATGTAGTCGAGGATAACTTTAAACTTGTCTTCTTGCTTCCACCTACCAAGTCCAATTCACAGAGGATTTTTTTTAAACTCAGGGATCTTGAACCATTTCTTTAAGGAATATTTTTCCCTGTGTTCAAATTCTTCTTGTCACTTAGAAAGAGGTTATATCCATGTGTGTGCGCGCGTGCTCACAAGTGCACACTCGAGTGTGTGTGTTTCAGTTTTGAAGTTCAATTACACTCTTCTGACAAATGGAAAGTTCAGAAARTCTATTATTTCTCATGATCTGAGTTCTGCCCTAGGTGTAAAACTGGCAGTACTCACCCTAATCACATGGGGCAAAGACACTACACTGTCCAGGAAAGACCCTCTACAGGCCATGGATGTAGTTCAGACAAAGTGATTGCCTAGCATGCATAGAGCCATAGGTTTATGATATTGGGGCATACATACACCTGTAATCCCAACGCTCAGGCAGGAGGGTCAGAAGTTCAAGGTCATCCTCTGTTATATATTGAATTTGAGGCCAAGAGACCACCTCCCAGTTTTTAGCTTTTCTTTGTCAGTGAAGACTTCTTTAGACATACAAAATCTTAGGGAGAGATCTACTTCCCTCTATCCTGGACCTGTGTTTCTGGCTCACAGTGCAGTGGATGGAGTGACCAGATTCTTATCTGGGTCCTTACAGAAGGGCAGCTATGTTCTGAGAGCAGCTAGTGACTCACAACCCACAGCCTCTCATCAGGGAGACACTGGAGGGGACTGGGACTCTCACCAATCATTCATTACCATGGTATTCAATGTGGTCTTCAACTGAAGAGGAGGGATTTCCTTTCACAGTGATGAAACTCCAAGGATGTCTGAAAACAACAAAGAGTCAGTTTTTTTTACGTGCTGGAGCTGGCACTCAGTAGGGTCACAGAGTGAAGACACATTCTCACAGCTGAGTCTCCCTAGCTACTGGAGGAATTTACCATCCACCCATGGGCTTCCTTTTCCCATAAAACAAGAACCTTTCTTTGCAAGCACAAGGCTGCCTGCTAACTCAGCAGCCAGCTAGCCTGGGCATCTCTTCCCTGGATATGAATCACAAACAAACACGCCAACAACTCACTCAACCATGCCACCCGCCAAGCCCAATTAGATCCTGCAGCAAATGTCGGACCAGTTCCAACAGAGGTGATTCCACTCATGTCCATTGCCCAAAAGAGGTGAGCTCAAGGAAAATGACACAGGACACTATGACTGGATACTTAGCCATAAGCCTTGTATCTTAGAAAGGGGTGAAGTATGCTGGCCTGGTGATGGGGAAGGAAGGAAAGAAAGGCATGTGGTCTGGAAAAGTCACATAGCCTTTCTCTTTGAAAGAGCGCACTGCTCATTGGCAGGTTTTCTTAGTGGTTTTTGCCTAGCATGCTGCACGAAGTGATTGGGATAAGGGCCCCACCCTAAGACACCACCCTGGCATACTGAGCATTCTATTTTGAAAAGAACTGAGAAATGGCAGAAATGACTCTCTGTCCTTTCTTCCTCACACCCAGGACAGAGGTGTCCTCTCTAGAACCGAATGAAGAGGGATTCCGGGAAGAACTCCAAGTCTGTTCATTCATGACAGTTGGCTTATTGGACAAAGACTTATCAGATTTTCTTATTCTCCACATTTCATGAAACTTAGCACAAAAATACTCAGGCTGAACTATTTGGATTCTTGAGGCTTCTGTTTCCTTAGGGAGGTCCTACGTTGTGTATGACGCAGCATAGCGTAGCCTTCTTATGAGAACCAGCCTCGTACTGAAGACTCTTCCATCTCCCAAGAATGCAACAAGTGCTTCTTTATGACAAAGCAAAAGATCATGATGTGAGTAGCTTTTGATTTTGCTTGGGCCTCCTGAGTTGGTGAGTCAGTGCTGAACGATGTTCGGCTGAGGTTTGAGATTACACTACGCCACACTCGTACTTAAATCTTTCAATGGCTCCCCATGGCCTTGAGCGAAGCTGAAGCTCCTCAGCACAGAGCCTGGCCCTCCRACGTCAGTCTTGCATCCTTGTCTCYCATGYRCCCCTCCTATGTACACACACCACTGCTAAGTCCTTCCCAACGCCACTGGCTTCCCAGCTGGCTTGGCCTCCTCTAAGCTGTGGCCCTGCACTTGCCCACTCCCCTGCATCAGCTCCTCTTGCCCCCCACCTCTCATGAGTCCCATTCATCTCCATCTACACATGCAAACTCAGCGGGCCCAGCTGAGTGAATCCCATCAAACCTCCTATTTCCTGAATGAATAAATAAGGGATCCGAGTCCCAGCACATCTATTGATTTTAGATGCTCAGCTCTTATCACCCAAACATATAAGGGAGAGGTGATTATGTAACTCCTGCTTGCCGTGACCAGGATGACACGTGGAGGTTACCATTGTTCCAATGACTCTCTATAAGGAAAGAAGTCATTAACTGCCAGGCAGGGTGACAACTATGTTACTCATATTATCCCATGGAACCCTTCCCGTCACTCTTTTGCGATAGATCCTGAGATACCCTATTTTACAGATTCAAGAATTAAGCAAAGAGGTTGAGTCACTTGCCTGTGGCCACACCTCAGAGGCAGCACAGCAGAGATTCAAAGCCAGGCATCCGAAGTCAGGCTTTGGGCTCTGAGCCACTACAGCCTTGTCCCAAAGGCCCTTCAGTAGCTTTTTTCTTCATAGTCCCTCTCTCACCATAAATTAATAAACTGACTTTTGGTTTATAATGTGGTGAAATAAAAGTGTGTCTGGCGTTCGCTGACAAAGGAAGCCTGCCATACCAAGATATCATTGTCATATTTGGCTGCCTGAGTTTCCTGCCCCAGTTTCCCTTCCAGAAGCAGCAGCCAGAGAATACGGCCTGGGACCTGAGGATCTCTGTCCAGTCAGCTAATTTACTCTGCAAGCTAGGAAAGGCTTTGAGCATCTCTTGCTTGCCCTTGTCGGAAGAGCTGAAGAATGGGTAGCATAATCTCAAACAGCCATGGGACTGATCATCTCAAATTTAGCCAAGCTGAAAGCTGGCTTGCAGGATCAAAAGATGTGACTGCAGTGTGCCGAAAAGACTTCCTGCAGTTGTCAATGTGTGTGCATGCCAACATCAGGCATGATGCTACAATCCAAAGCAAGAGGCTACACACTAGAACCTGTTAAATAAGGCTCCCTTTCCTTGGATGTTTAGCTGGGTGGAGACGATTGCATAATCCCTAAAACACTGTCTGCCAATCCCCAAGGCACAATGTGAACCTTGAAAGGGCAAACAGACCTTAGCTGTCCATCAGGGCTCTTATTTCCTTGCTCATTCTAGGCAAACTCAGTGCTTGTAAGTGACTGATTGATGAAGTAAGTTCATATAGAAACCTGTGCATTGCAGTAGTGGGCTTTTCCTGTAAAACCAACCCAACCCAAAACCAAAAGCAAAACAAAGCCCGGGCTTCCTTTGAGCACCATGCCTGAGTTTGTCCAGTATGGGTAAGCAATTTGCCTTCAGTGCCCGTATTGTCATTCTAAGCCCTGTGGAGCTGGAGTCATGCCCTGGTTAGCACCGACAGTTTCAGTTGAGCGGAGATGGAAATGATGGGCAGTACCTAAATCCAAGGTGGAGGAAGTGTTTGCTACCGAGCTTGGTCATTGCCTTGCGGGCGGTGTCATCCAGGTTTCTAGAACCTTCATCATTCACTGCGACAGAAAGAATCCTGCCATCCGGCACTGCATTCAAATACTGGACCAGACGTTCACTCTCTTTCTTGGATCTGTAAGTGTCAAACCTAAAAGGAGTAGAGAGAGTGAAGATGTGGATAGTCTTGGCAGCAGTCTGAAAAAGACAGGGACCTAAGTACACATCTGTTTTAGTAGCTAAGATATTGTCCATAGTCCTTGAGAGCTATAAGCAAAGAAGTGTCTTCAAGGAGCAAGCAAGGTTGGCTCTTTGGCTTGCCATACAGAGATACTCAAGAAGGGGGGCTTTGATTTAGCCACACTTATCATTCACACAGGAAAATACCTCAGAAATAGCTCCAGTGGTAGAGATCTTTGGATCTGGGATGTAGAATAAGTCACATGCTTGGGGTTCAGACTTTACACGCCCCCTTCTTTCTGGGACCTGTTGCTCATGCCTCTTGGAAGGGGTTGGCACTAGGAGACAATGGGGACGCCTAGAGCAGCAGGGATTTCTCTCTCTGATGCAGACCAAAGCAGCTCTTCCAAAGTTCCTGGGAATGACCGTGAGGCTGCTTCACGTCATGTCTCCCACCCTGGAGCAGCCAATGTGTATTCCAGAGTCACTAAGCTGTCCAGCTGACTCTACTGCAGCAGTGGTGAGACTTTTTAACCACTGCGAGCACTGCTGCATTTCTGCTCTTCCCCTTACTCTTTTTCTTTTTTTTTCCTTTCTTTTTTTTTTAAAAAAAATTTTACTTTAGTATAACAAGAACTCTAATCAAGAAATTCACCCTTTAAAACAAGCTTTTAAGTAAGTAATGCATCGGGCGGTGGTGGTGCACGCCTTTAATCCCAGCACTTGGGAGGCAGAGGCAGGAAGATTTCTGAGTTTGAGGCCAGCCTGGTCTATAGAGTGAGTTCCAGGACAGCCAGAGCTATACAAAGAAACCCTGTCTCAAAACAAACAAACAAACAGACAGACAGACAAAAAGTATGTAAAGCATTATGGTTGACTGCAAGTGCCATGATGTAAGAATTGATCTTAAACTTAAGTTTTAAGTATGGCACACATTATGACTGTTTACAAGTACAATGTTGTAGGAAATGATCATCCCTTACTACATTGTGTGTGTGTGTGTGTGTGTGTGTGTGTGTGTGTGTGTGTGTGTGTGTTACAGATTGAGATAGGTTCTTAACATCAGGGAAAGCCTTCCTCAACCTCCCAAAGGCTGGAATTACAGGGATGTGTCAGCGCCTTGGGTTCTAACTTTTTTTTTTTTTGAGATGGAAGTGTGTATCCCACTGGCCTTGAACTCCTGGACTCAAGTAATCCGTTTTCAGCTTCTCAAGTAGCTGGAATGTCAGATGCACCCCTCCATGCCTGGCTAATTCACTGTTTTCTTTTCCGCTAATTCACTCTTACAAGTGAAATTTGCACAAGATACAGATGTTTAAAGCCAACAACTATACCCTGCTAGTAAGAAATCATAAAAGAAGCCGGGCGGTGGTGGCGCACGCCTGTAATCCCAGCACTTGGGAGGCAGAGGCAGGCGGATTTCTGAGTTCGAGGCCAGCTTGGTCTACAAAGTGAGTTCCAGGACAGCCAGAACTACACAGAGAAACCCTGTCTCGAAAAAACAAAACAAAACAAAAACAAAAAAAAAATCATAAAGGAAAACAATTGCTCCAGCATCAGTAATCTAAGGGGGCAATGCCGCAGCAGGAGCTTTCTTTTGTTAATGATTGTTTTAATTTGGAACTTATAATTACATCATTATGACCTTTTTCGTTAAGTGTGCCCAGTGTGTGTGTGTGTGTGTGTGTGTGTGTGTTTCTAAATACAACCTGCTTTGTCTGTATGGTGTTACTCACATGTATGTTTTCAGCTCTGACCCTTGGTATTAGTAACCAACTGGTGTGGTTTTTCCCCAAGGAAAGCTATTTCTTCCCCCTCTCAGCATTCATAGCTGCCCATAGTTCTTTCTGTTGGGTTGAGGCCTTTGGCCCTCCCACTTCTACATTGCCATATCTACTGGTGTAGTCCTTGTTCTGGCCATGCGGTGGTTTGTACAGTTAGAAGAGATCTGGCTTGGAACTTAACAAGCAAAGTGTTCTAAAATGAATCTTGAAAAATGAGCCCATGTGACTAGCTAAGAAAATTTTGAAAAGGACAAAGTACCACAGTGTAGTGTGGTAACTGGAGAGGTATCACCCCGCTGCAGAGTCTTGTCATCTAGCTGACTCAAGTGTGCTTCTGAAGTGCTGTCCCCACAGGCAGCCCTTATCCAAGACCTGTAATGCCACATCCACTCCTGCTTCAGGAGCCTTGCCCTCTCCCCTGACCCCAACCACATCAAAGCTCAGCCATCTTTAAAAGCCAACCCTGATTCCTCAGGTAGACTCCCCGTGTGACTATAACCTGCATTCGTCTGTGCTTATTAATCTCTCCCCATACGTTCAGCTATGGATCCTCAAGGTCTCCAACCAACATCCGTCACTCAGTTAAAGACCTGTTCTAGCTGTCCCCTGTTCTGACAGCACTTTAGCTCCTCCCGACTGGCCTCCAGACTGCATCTGGGCTATGTGACACTAATTCCCGTACCTGCCCCTGAAAGGGTCTCTGACTCTGCAGCTGTATCCTTCCAGGGATTTTTGTCTAGAGGGGAACTTAAGAGCCCCGAGGACACAGGGCAGGTCAAGCTCTGTGGAACCTCATAGACCCCAGAGGCCTGCTGCTCTGCCTTCCAAGTTGCCCTAGAGTCTTCTATCTCCAGTACTTCCTGCAGACGCCTCATCCCCACCTACGCCTCTCACCTGGACCACTGCTAGGGCTTGACTGTTGAGGTCTGGTCTATTGTTATGCATTGTAATGCTAAATGCAGCCCCCAAGACCTGGTTGCCCCAAAGACAATAGAGTCAGCTTGCCCCCCCCCAAGTTACTTCTAATTGGCTAAGACTCAACATCTGAGCAGAAGAGCCATAGGCAGGGTTTAGGGTTCCAGAGCTTGGGGTGGAGAAGAACCATGAGAGGGAGAAGGTGGGAGGGAAGGAAGCAACCACGGTTTAGATGGGTCATGGAAGCATGGCCATGTGAGTTGACTAATTGGAATTTAGAGCAGCCTAGATGCAACATGGCAAATTATACAATGGGATTATTGGTTGGGAAATAGACATAATAGTGTAGAGGTAGCTATCTGCCCAGCTGTTATGCTGATTAAGGCTTATTATAAATATAAAGATCGTGTGTGTTTTTTATCCAGGAACTACATGGTCAAAGGCAGGGTAGAAACCCCGGATTGCAATTTAATAATTTCAACACTTGACCTCAGTCACCTTGCCCTCCACTATCCTCCCATTTTCTTCCCCGTCACCAGAATGTTCTTTTCAATTAGATGATGCTTTTCTTGAAGACCTCAGATGGCTTCACATCTCACTGGAAATAAAATCCACCTCTTTACTGTCACCTGTGCCTCCCCTCCTCTGCCCTGCTCCGCATGTCCACCTTTGAGCCCCTCTCGTCATCTAAGATGCTGTGCTTTGGGTACCTCTGGCCTTTGCCCTTGGGTTGAGCTTTTCTCTGACACAGTTCTCAGCTCGCAGGCTGCTCCTTTACACTGGCCTTCCCTGATCACCCGTGCAAAGTGAACCTCTGGCTCCCTTCCTATTATTCCACTTTATTCCATGATGCCTTTTACATTTCTATTACCAGTTATCACCTGAAGTGTGAATTTGTGTTTCTGTGTGTGTGTGTGTGTGTGTGCGTGTGTGTACTTACACACATTTGTGTTAAATTCAGCATGACTGGGCAAATGCCTAGGAAAGAAGGCACCCTCTCTAGAGCAGGACCCCCCTCCACATCATTCACACAGCATGCCAGCCCCTGGGGAAGCTCTCTGTCTGGGGGAGATCCTGAACAAGCGAGGACATGAGTAGAGGAAAGCCAACCTTACCGGTCAGAATGGACAACTGTGCCCAATTTGGCGTCAATGACATGAACAATGACTCCACGGTGGCCCCAGCTCCTTTCAAAAAAATAGCCTCCCTCCTGCATGCCACCAGGATGAAGGGTCTTGTTTAGAAAAGTCCAGGAAAGCTTTTTCTGCCCATGTAACTCAAGAGTGCCTCCTTTGTCCACGCCGATGTACTTCAGGCCATAGTAAGGGTCCGGCAGGATGTTTTCATCAGCCCTGGAAAGAGAAAGGTTCCAAAGGGTTGGCCAGCACATCTCAATCAGATGCTGAGCCCTCAGGGGGGCATCACTGGTCCCTGGTTCCCACTGTGGCCTCAGACAGCCAAGCTGAAGTTTTGGTGATGACATTAGGTCTGCAGAAAAGTATTAACAAGCTGACCTTCCCAAAGCAGAGTGACTGGGAGCACGGGGCAGCAGGAGTGCCTAGCAGACACTGTTCGCTGCCGCTGTCTTCCTCCCTGGTTTCTGTCTCTGCCCTATGGGCTGTAGAATCACAGGTACTTCCATTGTGTCCATGCCTACAGTCAAGCATTCTTAGCTATCACTTCTTATAACTTTCAATTGCTTAAAGACTGCTCACAGAAAAAAGGAAAAAGGGGGAGAAGGAGAAGGAGCAGGAGGAGGAGAAGGCTGGGTCACAGGGCTGAGGGAAAGGCACCTGGAACTTTCCTAAGTCTTATTGCTGTTCTTCTCTGTTTTCCAAATGTTTTCTCCTGGAGAGTGGAGGGATGCTTATAAGACTCAGAAACCCAAGGGAAGTTAGAAGTCTCAGAAGGACCCCTCCCGTGGTTACATACAAGCAGTAAACAATTGCTTAGGTAGAGGGGGCTGTCCAGTGGAGTTGCCTGCCTGTTGGGCTGCAGACTCCAGGGATGCAGTTTTCCTGAGTCAGTACCCATGCTGTGGCTGCTTTCACATAATGCAGCTACTTTGAATCACCTATGCTGTTAAAAGTAACCCCAATAACCCCATAGGTTCTACAAGCTAGACCAGGGTAGAATTTTATCTCCGGTCTGTCACTCACTGGTGCCCTCACTGGAGTAAATACATTTGTTCAACACCTCCCTCTGAAACACTGCACACTTGTTGTTTATAGCACTAAGGAACCTCTTTCAGAGTCTCTTCAAATCATGGAATGACTGGAAAGCTACGGAGAGCCTGTCAGGGTCTTCTGCAATGCAGTTACTCCACATACGCATGATGAACAAAGAACCCCTTGGATACCTGTTTACACACTTCATCACGCCTATCTTATTCATGGTTATGGTCTAGTGGGACACAGTGGTGGTTCCCGTTCTTTATGGAAGTCTAGACTTCTGGCCTCCGTCTCCTCTGGAAAACCTCTTTCCCATTAGACCCAACAGCAGTGCTTGACCACTGAGCAAAGTCATCCCACCTTCCGTACAGCACAATACTGAAATTGCCCTCAAAAGGGCAGAGGGCACTCCCAGCATGCAGCTCTCCACCGTCATCAATCAGGATGTGCCGGGTGCGCAGTACGATGTGCTCGTGGTGGTCTTTAATGACAAGCTTTCCTGAAGAGAGAGGAAAGGGGACGTCTGAGAAGACAAGACTCTTAGGTACTGTTAGAGCTGAGCCCAGAGCAGATTCCCTGTACCCACTCCCTGAGGCAGGCAAAGGGGCATCTTCTCAGCAGTTCTATGTCCATCGTCCTGTAGAAGTTACTTTTCTCCAATCACCCGCTTTACATGATATACACAGTGGTCATCTGGTTCATTGCCTTTACCCCATGTCCTGAGTTTAATTACCAAGCATGTAGATGTAAGAATAACAGGTCCTTTCAGAGCGCCAATAGGAACTGTCATTTTAAACATTCTCTTCCCCCTCCCCGCTCAAGAGAAGAACCTTGGCAAGCCATTTCTCAGTGCTCTGAGTGGATAGCGATCTCAAATCTCCAGATCTTCTGACATGAGCCCAAAGCATTTGTTCTGTCTGTCTCAGCTCCTGCCTCTGTAGATCCATTTGCAGGACCCAAGGTGGTGGAAGGGACAGGAAGGCTTACCTCCCCCTGAGATAGTGATGGAGTGGACTGTGGCGGAAGAGGTGAGCAGTAGTTTCCTGCCATGGCCAATGTGTACTTGATGGTTTCTGTCATGGCCAGGGTTCCAAGGCTGCAGCTCAGGACTCTGGTCAGGACACTCAGTTGCCACTGCCAAGATAATGATACATTACCACTCAGATCAACCACATCACTAGGCAAAGAATGACAGGGTGAGGGCAATACACTTCACGACACACATTTCTTCTCTACTAGGGTTAAAAACTCCAGAGAGATGCACTGATCTGAGAAGCAGGTACCCTGGGTGTGGCCAACCCCCTTCCTTGATTTTGCCACCCGACTCTGGACAGCCCTTCCTCCTCTGATTCAATCAATACCTTTCTAACTCTGTTCCCTTAGAGACCAGAGAAAGATGGTAAGAAATGAATTGGATAAATAAGTAGCACTGATTACATGTGACCTGCCATTGGTAATGACCTGTAAACAAGGAGCAACTAAATAGTATTAGTATTAGTATTATTTTTGAGACAACAATAACCATATACCTAGCCAAGTCTTGTATTTATCTCCTCCATGCCTGTCCTACATAGCTTTCTGCCTGGTGGCTCCTCTGAAGGTAATAACTCTTATCACCACACATGTCCTTTGCAGGCATCTACCATGTGACATATGTAGCATCTATAAGAGATACGGGCTTTGGTGGAGTACAAGGCCACTGAGTTGGGGCAGTTTCTACACTTTGTCCTGGCTAGTTGTTTGTTCGGTTTGGTTTGAGACAGGGTTTCTCTGTCCTGGAACTCACTCTTTAGACCAGGCTAGCCTCCATCTCACAGATCCTCCTGTTTCTGCCTCCCAAGTGCTGGGATTAACGGCATGTGCCGACACCTCCTGGCTCCGCGCTCTCACTTCTTTTCTTCTGAGCCATTCCAGAAGTGGGTGTGTGGGTTGTGTGGACTCCTCAGGGTAGGGAGCCACCTGCTGTTGCCCTGGGTCAGGCTGTGCTTCAGGCTCTATATGCCCCAAGGCAGTCTATAGCAACGTGTGGACGCAAGCATGCAGCCAGCACCTTTAGATGGATTGGGAGACTCCTGGATTTTCACAGGGTTTCCTGAGATCTGCTCCAAATCTATGCCCTGGGAGATACAGAAAGGGACATCTATGTCCCAGGAGCTGGGAGAACCACCCTGTGGAAAGCAAGTGGAGGTCCAGAAAAAGAAGCAGGGAGAAGGGGCTCATGGATGTGAGGCTATTTTCATTTTCTCAGAAATCAGATTGGGAAGAATAAATCAGACTTACAAGTAGCACAGAGGAGGTGGGGAGATGGAGGTGAGGCTTAGGGAAGCCAACAAGGTAAAGGGTTCAGTTGGGAGACTAGGGCGGATATCAGGAGTGGGAGCAAGCGCCACAGTGCAGGGGACTTAAGATCACTACATTCCACAGGTAAAGGTGGCACAGGAGTCACGTCTACAATATGGGACCAGAACCAGTTCCAATTCAGTTAGTACCATGGCAGGCATAGCTGCTTTAAGGGATATTTGATTATTTTTCATTTATGCAAGATGGAAGCCGTAATTGCCGTAGTTAGATATCTAAGGAGGAGCCTAGAGGGAGACATGCTGTTATCTACACTCAACAGCATAGGGACAGCACCAGATAAGGACTACCTAGTCTTCCACTGAGCCCAAGTTTTCTGCGTGGGTGCCCAGCCCCCACATTCTATCCCAGGTGTGCAGCACGCACCTTTGATTCATTGTTGGTGCGAATTCAGACTTTAAGTGTCACTACAATGAGAACTTCACATTTGTAGGGCTTCAATGGGTCACCACTTCAGATCCTAAGTCTCAAGTAATAACAACAGAGGAAGCAGACGAGACTTCCCTGCTGGCTGGAGAGAAGCGCTGCTACCAGCCTGTATATAGGCAGGGCAGTGAGCTCCCCGCCTTGACGAGGAATGCTCAAGCTGGTGCTCAAAGCAACAGCTCTGAGAGCTGTTGCTAAATCCCACACCCAGGCTTGTCTCCAAAGAGGATAGCCACGAATTCCTGGAGCCTTCCACCTGATCCTGGATGTGGGAATCAGTCTCAAGGAGCTGATTAGCACAGTGTGGGGACCAAACGTAGCATCCCGGAGTGCCCAGTGCTCCAGACCAAGAGACCCCTGGGGAGGACCAGTTCCACTGAGTGGACAGTGCTTCAGGTCTCACTGTCTCACTTCCGAGGCAAGCCTTTCCCTGTCTAGGCATACAACTCTGCAGCCAGCTTTGCCTCTCAGCTTGGCTGTGGTGGGCCCCACAGTACAGGTTTGCCCACCATCAGGATCAATAGCCTCACTCCCAAAGCTCCGAGCCCACGGCTAAGACAGAGTACTTCTGTGACTGGATGTGGTGGGCTGTCCTTTGTGGAAGCTGGGTATTCATACATATGGATCAGTAAATCATCTAAAAATCACCAGTACCATCTTTGAAACATCACCATGGCAACAGCACTGAATTCCCTGACTACAGCAGAGGACCTGTGAAGCAGACTGTAAGAGCGTGCAGGCTATGACTACTTAAAGCATGAGTGACAAAGGCAGTTTCTACTTCTCTCCTAAAGAACACGGACTAAAGAGCACCAGAGAGACAGAGGCACAGCCTCCATTCCAAATGGTTTATATGCAAACTGAGGTGTGGGAGGAAATACCCAGCAAATATCTGAATACTCCCCAAGCTGAATCACCCCAAAACATAAACCCAAATACAGTTCCTAGCTCGGGAGTCAACACCTACGTTGTGTTTATTAATTGAAAGAGCAGATGAATGAACTCAGGCAATGGTGTAAATCGTTGCACTGAGCACTGACACTTTGCCTACTTGCTATGTCACCCAAGAATTGAGATTTTTCTAAGAAATCACGGTGAAGGCACTCTATGCTGCAGAATGTTTCCAGCCCCAAGTGGGCTAGTAAACAATGCAATTCAATGGAAGATCCTTTATCATGGAAGAGTGTAAAACTCAATGAGTAATGATAGCATTTTAAGATGAGCAGTGGTATCCATGGTGCTCTTATTAAACCCCTGCTCAATTTCTAAGATTTGTACTCTGTGCCTCCAGTGTCTGCCAAAGGTGCCGGTTATTCAATAGTTGCTTCCTGTAGCCTGGGTGAAGTGTCCTGTGCTTCTAATCTTAATTTAAAATTCACTTAAAGATCAGTTGTTTGGTGCCATCAGGGAAAAGGAAAAAAAAAAAAAAGGCCACACAAGATAAAATAAAACAAGCCGCTTAAAGCAAAGTTGACAATGCTGAGATAGTAAGGTAGATCTGAGTAGGGTGCTGGGCTATGATACAGGCCTGTAACCCTAGCACTTAGGGGGCTAAGGCGGGAAGATTGCAAGTTAGAACCTAGCCTGGGTCATACTGAGAGAGACACTGTCTCAAACAGAAAACAGCTGGGTGTGGTGGTTCGTACCTTTGATCCCAGAACTCCAGTGGCAGAAAGAGGCTGATCTGTGAGTTTAAGCCCAGGCCTATCTTGTGAGGTCCTACCTTAATATATAAACCAAACAATAAAAAAGAAAACCACAATCCAATCCTTGCTGAGAGCACTGTGGCTGAAAAGGGCTTCACGGGCCCAGATCCTGACCTGGTGGCATTGGGGAGGGATGTTCTGAAATTGAGTAGACCACAGGTAGGAAAGCCAAATCTCCACTGACCCTCCCTCCCCACTCCCCGACTCTCTCCTGGACAGATTCCACATTTTGTATTAGTAACTAACATTTAAAAACAACATTTTTAAAATCCAAATTTCTGGTCTCTTTAAAAAATTCAAACTATCTTACAACCGCATCTCCCCTTTCCAGTTGTCCAGAATTGAGCGACGGATGCCCCACTAGGGAAGTCTCAGCGCCACGGAGATGACAGTACCTTTCCAGCTAGGTTCGCTACCAATGGAATCCGGACAGATGCTGAGTTTGCAGCCTGGGATGATTCTAGGCCAGCCTGTCATTTCCTAAGAAAACTTGGGGCAGGAAGAGGCTTGCCAGAAACCAAGGTGTTCAGCGAGGACCTTCCTGAGAGACTCCCTGTGAGCTCCCTCCGCCAGCAGCCTGGCTGAAACTGAGGTCCAGGTTTCGTGGCATCTCACCTGCAGATGTGGCCGCTGAGAAGCCGACCAGGAGGAGGCAGCCGGCGGCCAGCACAGTCTTGAGGGAGACATTGTGCCTCCCAGCATCTCTCATTCCAACAGCTTGCTCCCTGAAACACAAGCAGAGTGTCAGAAGCACAGCCCCACAGTGAGCACCAACACGAGAGYGAGACTCACCCACACTGAGGCAGGGGACAGGGTCRTGGCACGAGAGGCACACCTCACAGGCCCAGAGCGGAGACCTGGCGAGTAGTTCCTCTTCTACCGTGACTCAGGGCCAGGCAGATCTGGACACGCAGACTCGGTCACCATTCTGCCCCTGTCCCRTAGCTCTCAGCTGAGTGGCCCTCGACCTCCCTCCCTTTGAAATGGAGCCCTTCTACTTAAGCCACCAAACAGAGMAGAAAGGAAGCAGAAGSTRAGAATCCGATGCCACAGGCCTGCGGGGTGCTCTCTGCTGGTTCTCCGACTTCCCTGGACCTTGTAGCSTAATCRGGGATGCAGYAGATCTGCTGACCTTTGAACTTGTTGTTAGCGCGTGCTGCTCACTGGTCTCCTCTTTGCCCAGTAACAGAACCCTTAATTTTTATGTGGGTGCCTAGCCACCTCGAATAGGCAGAGCATTCCTCAGTTTCCTTGTGGCCTTGGGATTAAGTTCAACCAAGAAAGCAGACTTCCAGCAAATGCCCTTAAGGGAAACGACACAGGGCTCCCCTCCTTCCTTCTGCCTTCCTGGCGGCTGGGATGCAGACGTGATGGCTGGACTGCCAATAACTCCTGTGCGTCATATAGTAGGAGCCAAGCACTGAGAACAGCAAAGCAAATGAGAAGACATCTGGGGCAAAAATAACGCTGGGTGGTGGACTCCTTCTTATGTTGAGACAATTTAATTTCTATTTCATTAGACTCGTGTTTCTAAAAGATTTGTTTTGCGATTTTACTTTTACTTATATAGAAGGTGACTACAGGAATCTACGTCAAGATGGGAATTTAACAGCGCAGATTTTTGTTGTTTTGTTTTGTTTGTTTTGTTTTTGACTTTGTCTTTGTGCCCAGAGACTCTGCCTGAGCTTCGGGAAGGATAGCTCTAGTTTCTGAGCCCTCTCCCCAGGTTTTTCCCAACAGACCTGTGTTTGTGCCTAGAACAAGCAGACATTATCCCCAGAAAGTGGCTCACAGAGGCTCCACCTCTCAGGCCTGCTCAGTGGCTAATCTGATGCCCCTGACCCTGGGCTCAGTGGAGCTCTTTGTGCCAGCTCAGCCAACCGAGGCAGGACGAGGAGACCTTCTGCACAGGTGGGCTGGGAGGAGGACTGGGGAGGAAGAAACAACTCAGAATCAAAGCCTGGGTGTCCTCTTCCAGCACCCTG
>BDUI01004003.1:10073-27060 GCA_002335545.1 Apodemus speciosus
TTTAATTCTATCTGCAAACACTATGTGGTTAAAGCTTATATTAATGTGCTGATGACATTAGACTGTTGTATGTAGCTTATCTAAAGCACTCAGTTCTGTTGATGGCACATTAATCYAATCCTGCAGCATATTATCACAGCAGCAAGCAACCTAAGCCAAGAAACCATCCCACTCCATCTTCTTCTCAAAGAAATGAGCAACCTGACCCTTGCCTCTAAAAACACATGCTTCCCCAGCCCAAAGACGGAAGACTTCTCTGCTTCTGGGCCTCCATGTCTCAAATAGAACTTGAGAGGGCTTTCTCAGCTCCATTTTAACTGAAGTCAAGGGTATTTACCTATATCTCCCATGTTTGATCAGTGTGCCTGTTCTGATATATACATAATTCTGTTTAAGTAACTGAGTCATTTCCTTCTAGTCAGAGCTCACACTAGATGGTTCAACATGGAGTGGGTGTGTGCTATTGCAGGTCATTCTGTCCTTTGTGATTTGGTGTGCCCTTCTGGATCTCAGGCCCCACTCATGCTGTTCCCTCTGTCTTATACCTTGCTCCTATAGATTTTTGTGTAGCTCATTCTGGCACAGTAGATAGGACCTAAATCCCAGTGCTTCCAAAAGTTCCATTTCAAATAGCTTTATCTAATATACTGGGTACCTCTGTCACCTCCTCCACCCTCCTCTGCTTTCTTTATGATCTCAGCATGTATCATATTGTAGAACATATTTGTTGGCATTCATTATCTCCCCATGCCCTGTGTGGACAAACTTAATAAAGGAGTCATTTCATGTTATTCACTGTGAAATGGCTGGGATCATTGGGAACTTAATATTTGTTTGAATTGGCACTGTGTCCTATCGGTTCTGCTGCTATCTGTCCCTTAGGAATAATGAATAAAGAGTTGACAGACACACACAAAAAACTAAAAGCTGGCAYCAGGCAGGCTGTGCTCCCTGTAATGGAGTTGCAGAAAACGATGCAACAGCCTGTAAACTCAGCTTGCTCTTGTTACGTACTGCACAGGAGAGGGAAGCTGGCGAGGCCTGGTGAGAGGTCTGTTTGGGGCGCATTCTGTGGTCATCCCACATCTCTSTGTGAAATCACACTTTTGAGATTATCTTGGTCATACTGTTCTGATTCTGACCTGCTCTTGATGGAAATAAGTGTTCAGGAGGTGAGATTATCATGGTATAGCGAGAAAACTGGCTTCTTGGAGGATCATGCGCTGGAAAAGAGGCTTAGATAGCACATGCAAATGCAATGGCCTCCATCTGGTCAGGCTGACCTATTTTGAATAGCTGTGATCCCCTTTAACACTGGGGATATTACAATACTTCAGAGTGCGAGGCAGCTTAGGCTTATGCTATGGAAACAGTCAGAGCTGTGAAAGACATCAGCTTTACTATGAATTTAGAAATAAACCGAGAGGCACTCTAAAGGGACTGTGAAACAATCTAATATTCTTAGCCCTGCAGTTTGTCTTCTAGGTAAGCTCCAGTGTTAATTGTAAACTCTGAGAAGGCTCCTGTGCCAGGTAAAGTGAGAATACACATGCATCTTCTACACAGAYCYCAGYACTCTACTCTTGGGGACCACTCAGTCCCTGCAGCAATTACTAAGCACATTATTTAATCAGTACACAGGGAGAAAGCACAATGCGATGCACCAACACACTGAAGTGGAATTTAAAAGCCTGCTTCTCAGGGAAGCCTGTGAAGGTGTTGGAAAAAGGAGGTTGTCTGAGGGAGASGGAGAAAGGCCTAACACCTTTTATTGACTCTTAAACGCCTTCACCTTTAACATAACAGAACAGTGAAGCTGCCTGTTATCAAATTGACTTGATATTAGATGGTGGGTTTTAGTGAGTAAAAAAATACTAAGTAAAATTGTAAGATCAGCAAAGCAATCTTTTCATCTGAGCCTATTACTTTTTAGTCAAATCCAGTGATTTTACCACACTTATTTTTGTTTTACTTACATAAAACAAACAAGTCAGATATAACTTTTATGTGTGGAATATAATGCGTACCATCTCCTTCTGGAATAGGTACAATAGCAAAGAGGAAATCTATTCTGTCTGTTTTTATTACAAAGCTGGGGGTGACTGAGAGGAAACTTTGTGACATTTTGGGTTCTTAGTGAAATAAATTAAAGTTTAATTAAAAGCTGTTTGACCTCCCCCCAGGAACCTTTCTATACTTTGTAGGAAAAGTAGAGAATCCCAAGGGTTGCTACCTACTACAAATGTTTCTGAAAGGGTAAAATTACATAAAGTCTAAGTTAGAAAACCACAAATATTGTTCCAAAGCAGACAGGCAATATGTAGTTTTCTATCAGTGCACGATTTTAGTTTTGGGAGTGACTGGGGCTGAACTTAATCACCTGAGATTAATACTCAAGCAAAAGACCCACAGTGGGCAGTTTCAGGAAACCCTTTGTGAATATGTAAAGAGCAGGAGTCCTGAATGAATATGAATTGTGGGCACGGGCATTGCTATGTTAAATTCACCAATGTCTTAAACCTTGGAAATGGAAAAGCCTTCCCTTAGGGATCATGTTTAGAATTGGCAGTGTTCCTTTGGTGTGTATAGGAGTGATGATAGCCTGAGCAACAATGAGCAACTGCAGCTTCCTCCTGTGGATGACCTGTTTTTTGAGGATATTGATTCTATCAATAATTAAACACAGCAGGAGGTATATTACACATAGTATAACACAGAACATGACTTGAATGATTTTCCTGTCTGCTACGGATATGAACCTTGATGGGAAGTAGTGGCCCGAATGCACAGAGAAAAGGCAGTGTTTCACAAGACTAGTTATTGAATGGCCGTGAGCAATGATTTGAGGGATAGTGAATACAGCCTCAACAATAGACTTCTCCACTCTTAGCTTCTACCATAGTCATCA
The DNA here is from genome assembly GCA_002335545.1 of Apodemus speciosus. Lineage (NCBI taxonomy): Eukaryota > Metazoa > Chordata > Mammalia > Rodentia > Muridae > Apodemus > Apodemus speciosus. The sequence continues at coordinate 12,982 of BDUI01004003.1, forward strand.
TTCTGATAAGATATGCAACCTTAGAAATTTTCAGAACTTTAGCAATCTCCAATTCCAGGTTTCTAATACTTAAGATTTTGAGAAGAGATTTCCAAGGAGATGGGACACAAAGCATCACTGGTCTTATTTAGGGTTGCAATTGCTGTAATAAAAATCAATGAACAAAAGCAACTTGGAGAGAAAGAATTTATTTCAGCTTACAGCTTTCAGGTCACACTCTATCACTGAGGGAAGTCAGGGAAGGAATTCCAAAGTCAGGGCAGGAAATGAAGCAGAGTCCATGGAGAAAATATGATCCTCATGGAACGTTCAACTTGCTTTCTTATACAACCTGAACAGAGGTGGTACTTCTTTTCCTAGGCTGGGTCTAGGAAACATGAGTCATTATTTTAAAAATGCACTACAGACTCGCTTGTAGGCAAGCTGAGGGAGGTATTTTCTCAATTTCGGTTCCTCTTCCAGATAACTCTAGCTTGTGTCCAGCTGACAGAAACATTACCAGGACATCCTTTGACTCTGTTCTCAAGGGTGGAGATTCTTCCCATTCTCAGAAGTAAAGTATGTGGCCTACTATGCTAATCAGTGTAACCAGCTTCCTTGGCACAACACAATTTAATTGGTATATGCCTGAGCATGTAATTGATGTCACACTAATCAACGTAAACACTGAGATATCCACAGGGAATGCTAGAGTGTATGTGGAGTCTTCTTCAGTAGATGAGAACTGAGAAGCCAATGGAGCCACTCTATGATGAAGATAAAGAGAATCTGTGGATCCTGGAAACAAGAAGACCAAGACCCTGAGAGGGAGAGGGGAACAATTACCCCAATGATTTTGAACCTTGAAGCCAACTACCTATTCTTGAAGTTGGATATTTCCTAGACTATTTTGTAACATTAAACTCATTCTTGTTTGTTTAGGCACCTAGTTTTGCTTTGTTTGTTTGTTTGTTTGTTTTAATTAGTGAGTACCTTGTGATAGGCATCTCTTGAACTTTTTATTTGAAAGAAAAAAGATTTCTGATGTTACAATTATGTTTGGGATAAGCTGATATCAGTCCTGTTTGTCTACTGCTTTGGTCATGTAACAAAGTAAATGATATGGTAGTGGTAGTGATGATGTTGATGGTGATAATCATGGTGATGTTGTTTAGTAAGTACTGATCAGGTGCCAAAAAAGTTGTAAAGGTAGGATGTCTGTATCCAAGAATGACAACAGGGTTTATCCTGACAATTTTCCTTCAGGGACTATACAAATCTTTTCTACAAAGCTCTGAATATAAAAGCTCATTTACTCATTTCCATCTTGGTTTAGGATGGGCCACTATTATCCCCATTCACAAATTACAAAATGGAAATAAAGAGAGAATAAATAACATTCTTCAGGTTATACAACATAGAACCTTGCAGTGCTTTCGCCTGTCCTCTACACCACCTCTGACACGGTAGAGCACCTTTTCATTAGCTCCTGTGTTCTGGGCTCTGTCTTGCTACAGTGCCTCTGCTCTTATAGTCTGCAACCAAGAGGGAACCCTGATCAATGTAAAGAAGAGAATTTTGTCTGCTGGAGACTTAGCCTGACCAGCAGCTCTAGCAGTCCAAGATATTCAGCTGAATCATCCTTGGTTGATCCTTCCTGAGAATATAGAGATCAAAGGGAAGAAGGATTTTTAACTCAAGTTGTCAGCCTGGTTCTGCTTCCAAAAATTCTCCTGATTATAAATATGACATCCTGCTTTAATCTTCAAAAGAAAAAAATAAATTGTGGCTGACTTTAATTCCTTGTCTAATGTGGATAAAAGAAATATACTTTCTCAGTAAATGTGAGTTCTTGCGTACTCCTAACCTCTCCAAATAGCTCTGGATGGAATATATAGCATCATCACCCTGTAAGATCATTATTCAGATGATCTATGCACTACTATCAATCTCAAGTACAGAGCCTTGCCTTTGACATTTTCTCAGAGCCTAGTATTAGTTTTCCCTCAAACGCCTTCTTCTACTCCATTCTATGGAAATGCCAGGATGCAGGCCCACAGTCTGCCATTCTGTCTTTCTAGCTGCTGTGACAAAATATCTGATGGAAACAACTTAAGGAAGGAAAACTTGAATTTGGCTCACTCTTTGAAAGGACAGTACAGGCCACTGTGGAGTTCATGAGAGCAGAGTCTTCAATAGGGGATCCTTTGGAAATCCACATACCTCTGTGCATTGGGAAATAGAGCTCAGGCTAGAAGTGGATGGATTTAGAAGCTCAAAGCCCACTCCTAAAACAACCTTCTACCTCAAACTAGGCCTCATATCCAAAAGATTCCCCAGCCTCCCCAGGCATAGTGTTCAAACCCTTGAGCCTCTGCAGAAAATGTTACATTTAAACACATCCCTTCCCATTGTCTCCATTACTCTCCACCTTTCTTCCTTTGCTATGCTCTTCCTTTGGGTGAAGAACACAACATCAGGAATCTTAGGTCTCTTGCTTACCTAACCTTACCAAAAAGCCAGTAGCCAGAAATTGGTAAAAGGAAATGACGTTATTGGTAGTATGGGCCAGAACTGAGATGAGAAACATGGCTTAGTTCCTCTGCCTTTCTTGTGGTGGGTATTATAATTTATAGAAAAGATGAATCAAAACCCAGGAAAGGTAACTCTGTGTATTTAGCAATGAGATAAATGTCTAGAAGTATGAGGCATGCTGCTCTTGGGGACTTGTTCTCAGGCATCATAGTCCCAGGTTGGTCTTAATCTTAGCATTGTTGCTTTTTAGGGCCCATCCTTTTTTCTATTAATTAATTAATTAATTAATTAATTAATTCACTTTACACCCTAATTGCAAGGGCTGTTATTGTCCTGTTATACATACATCCTACTGCTGCTCATACCATTCTTTGTAGCATTTTCCATACTACCTGAGTCTCTGCCTCAACAAAGTGGTCCAGTAAAAGAACCTCGGAGGTTTTGGACATCCAAACATCATTTGTTTTAATATCTCTTTAAATAGCTTTTGAAAAATATCTTCGATGTCCTGACAATTTAGGAAATATTTAGTGAGTAATTTAACTGACCATTCAATTTCAAATAAGCACAAAGACAATTATAAGCCCCTTGCACAGCTCCATAACAATTTAAGGACAATGAGGTCCTTGAGGGAAGCCATTAGGAACTTAGGAACAGGAGAAACATGACTCTGATGTGGTCAAGGAAAACAGCTCAGGAATTTGTAAATCTTCTCTTATTTTGCTTTTAAGAAAAACTTTTGAGCACAAACCCAAAGAAGATGTTAACAAAAACTTGGAAACCACTTAGTAAGTGGAGAAATGTTACTGCTTTAATATGTACTGAGGAGCATTGATAATCAGTTCTCTCATTTTGAAAATGATGATTCTTATCTAGCCTGTAGGCTTGATGTTTAGAAAGAAAGCATTCCAGCATTCTGTCATCTAGTAACATCTGTTGCTCAGCCTACACAGTCAAATTCCTAATCAGATGGGCCATCTGTAGACTTCCAACATAACCTTTCCTATCTATCTCTGTTTGAATCTATAGATGCTGCAGTAATATTGCAGAGAGACAGAAAATGGGCCAAGATTTTGAAGGCTACCCTTAAAGGAAGTAGTGAAATTACAATAAGAATGAATGAAAAAGAAAGAAAAGGCCTTAAATATGTTTTGCAAGGGCTATCTCATAAACCACACACTGTCTCTGCCTGACTCCATGAAAGGGCTGAGAATTGCGATGCATGAGAAGCTAAGTGACCGAAGACAATGACAAAGCATTACAGGTTGTCATTCTGTCAGCATTTAGGTACCTCAAAGGCTTATTTGCAGGCTTTGTGAAACACAACTCTTGAGTCTCTACTCAATCATCTGGTACAGTTGTTCTGAAAACTGAGGTCCGAGAGTTTGTATTTCCGACAAACTCGCAATTGATGTCGGAGTCTCTAAGCGACTACTTTTGAATGCTCTAGCCATTTACACAGTGAATGACAACCATCATCCCCACATGCCTCTGTAGGATGCACAGTCCCCCACAGGCAGCAACCCAGCTTGCACCACATGGAGGGATGGAGCCATGATAAATAAGGGATCAGTGGTACATATGTAAGGGCTCCTAACTGCAAGCTTGGAAATCGGGTTGGAGTTCAGGATAAGCTGAGAACATTAGATTGAGGAGAAATTCTTGCCCTGTCCGAACATCTGCGCTGTGGGATGAGGGAAAGAGAGAGGGCTCCAAGCGTGGGGAACATTTACAAAGATCCGATGATGAAGATGAAAAGGACTATTCAGGAAGTATTACCTTTGACTGTGAAAAGAGTACCAAGAGGAAAAACCAGATCAAAACACATCACAGTTATTCTCAGGATTCAGCACTTAAAATGGCAATTGTTACCAAGATCTCACCCCAACTCCCCTTGGCTTCATACCCTTTCAATCACCGTGGACAATAGTAGAGTGGTAGAGTTTATTATTGAGTAAAACAGGGCACACGCTCAAGGGCGGAGAGTGGATCATGACTAAAAGGACAGTGTGATGATCTACATCAAAGCAAACTTTACCTAAATTCTCTGAAACAGGCGGCTTCTCCAGAGCATTGGACTTTGTCTCTGTCTGGTTTGAGTCTTAAAGGAGGAGCCATGGCACATCCTTGTGTTTTTGTTTGGAAGTTTCCTGACATACATTAATCTGTACCGTTAAGACTTCAGGTTTAAATAATTATCAAGTAATGACCTTTCAGGATATTTGGGATTTCAATTCTTTACCCATTGCCAGAGGAAAGACTCAAGTTCCATTCCAGTGACTAGTGATTAGAATACTGAAATTTCAGGTCTCAGATTTATACTGATTTTAAGAGAAAAAACTAGCTCAAATGTGCTCCATCCATACCAATTACGACTCAGTGCTTTTGGGCTGCTATCCTTGCTTCTGCTGGCACATACCCTCCCCAAGCCCTGAGTTTCCTTTGTAGTCTTTGATATGGCAGCATCTACAAACTTCTGTCTTTTCTACCTGCACAGAACGCTTCCTTCTCACTCTCTGGAGCATCAGTTATCCATCCTCCAAGGTGCTGATGTTACTGGACACTTGCAAAAATTTGTGCTCTCTGCAATAAAAATGCTCAATGACTTATGAGGTAGCTGATCAAATCACTTAGCTCAAAGCCAGGTGTGTTGTCACACAATTAATCCATCACTCAGAAGGCTGCAATGAGATGATTGAGAGTTTCAGGACAGCCTGGGCAATATAGTGATTCTAAACACCAACAAAAAATTACTTGGTTAAAAGTAATGTGTTTACAGGTATTCAAGGTGAAGTCAGTTTTAATTGAGTGAGAACACAACAGCATTAATGATGGCCAATTGGTTGCTATGGCAATAACCATGGTGTTTTACTAAAATAATTATCATAATGGTTTTTTGATCAAATGTCCCTGGATATCATCAGCTGTCATGTACATTAAAATGATAGTGTGATAATATTTTTTACACCACTTAGATGGCTAAACAAATGTTGATAAAGGGAAGGATTTGGGACCCTGTTGTACTGCTAAGATTATAAAGTGATACAAATATTTTTGAAAACTGGCCTATTTTTTAAAAAGTCAAGTATTCTACTCCATTCCATGTCTACATAGATAAACAAGAGAAGTAAAAACATGTTCACAGAGAAACTTGTATATGAATGCTAATAGATCATTTAATTAATATTATCACAAAGTGAAAGCAAACCATATGCCCATAAATTGATTGATAATAGAATGTCATATATTCCATATAAAAATTTATCCATAAAATAGAATTCTCTACTATTACATTTGGGAAAAAAAGGTTAAGTTTAAAAACACTTTTAAATCTAAAGGACCATCACAAGAGACAGAATATTGTATGGTTTGACTTAAATGCAGTATGCAGAATGGGCAGCTCCATGGAAACAGAAGGTAAACTAGTGATTGCCAAGTGTGACGATTAATCTTCATTGTCAACTTGACTAGGCTTAGAGTTATCTAAGATACATATCTCTGTGTGTGTCCTTAAGCTTGTCTTTATAGACGTTTAACTATGTGGGGAAGACCCACACTGATTCCCATAGGCGGGGCTTCAGGATGAGCATAAAGCAGAAGAGTAATTCAAGCATCAGAATTCATCTCTTTCTACTTCCCGACTGTGGATTAAAGGGACCAGCTACCAATGGCTTTGTTGCTATCCTTTCCCTACTATGATGGGCTGTGTTTCCTAAAATGATAAACCAAAGCAAACCTTTCTTAAGTTGCTTTTTATTGGATATTTGATCATAGCCATGAGATAATTCACATTGGGTAATGAGATGAAAAGGGAAGGTAGGAGCTGAGGAATGACTGTAAATAGGTGTAATGGTTTATTGAAGGTAATGAAATGCTCAGGGATTAGACACTAGGGATGGTTACACATGCTGTTACTATACTAATCTATTGAATTATATTCTTTACCACATTTTATGGTATATGAATTATCTTAGTAAATAATTTTCAAAATCTATATGTATTAAATTATAAGTATAGCATGTTTTGATCACAATAGTATATTTATTTGTCATTTTTCCCATTACTATTATAAAACATGTGAGACACTAGATAATGTAATAGTTTATCAGAATACTTGAGAAAGTAGAAGTGGTGGTTTAAATAAGAATGGCCCACATATGTTCATATATTTAAATGCTTAGGAAATAGCACTATTTGAAAGGATTAAGAGGTGTGGCCTTGTTAAAGGAAGTGTATCAATGGGAGTGGGCTTTGATGTTTCAGAAGCCCACAACAGGCCCAGTGGGTCTTCTCTTCCGGATGCCTGTGGATACGGATGTAGAACGCTCAGGTATTTCTCCAGTATCTGTCTGCCTGTGTACGGCCATCATGATGAAATGAACAAAGCTTCTGAAACTGTAAGCACGCCCCAATTAAATGTTTTCTTTTATAAGGGTTTTCATGGACTTGGTGACTCCCCACAGCAGGAGAACAAGGACTAACATACAGTTGGTACCAGGGGACATGGTATACTCTGTGACTGGCCTGACCATGTAGCTTTTGCTGGAATATGGACTTTGAACTTTGAATTAGGAAAGCAGTTGAATACATTTAGCAGGGTTTAATGTGCCATCCTAGTAGGAGAATAAAAGACAGTAGCAATGACAATTTAAATAGTGCCTCCCACTCAGGAAGTTTCAGAGGGGAAGACTATCAGTAAGTGGCCTGGGGACCACTCTTGTGATACTTTGGCTGCTTTCTGCCCTTGTCCAACATATCTGCTTGAGGTTAAATTGAAGAGTTTTGGATTAGCAGCATTGGCAGAGGAAATTTCAAGACAACCTACCATTGACTCTGTGTTGTGGTTATAAACAATCATCTTTATGCAACTCTATGAAGCAAGATAGGTAAAGAAAAATACAAAATGTTTAGTATGAGGAGAAAGGGGGCAGCAGAAAGTGTAATGGATCTAAGTTCTGTGCTCAAGTAAATGACATTAAAGAAAACCCTGAAGCATAATAGAATAAAGGGATGGTGACCTCATGGCAAGATTCCACCCAGCTAAGCTTACAGCTTGGGAAAAGCAATTAAAGAAAAGCTTATGCTCTGAAGGAAAACATCAAGAACAGAATGTTGATGCAGATGTAATTGAACCGGGGTTGGGGGGGGGGCATGTTCTAGCCCCAGAAAGCAGTAGAACTTGACAACTGTGGCCATGTGCTTCTGGCTTTAGAGTTAAGGATACAAGAAAGGGTTATGGAATCCTAGACCCACCATGACTAAGAAAAGCCACTGAGGCAGGATGTATCAGGGGTATCCTTACATGGAGCTTCAGAGAGATCATTGTGGGAAGCTGTGAAAGTGATGCTGAATTTCACTGAAGAGCCCAAATGTTGGAGATGCCAGAGTCATGGGGTGTCTCCTAAGGAGAACTTCTAGCGGGGAATGGAAACAGACAAAAAGAAAAAAGCATGTTGCAGTCAACAAAGCTGAAAGGAGATAGAGATCTGAAGAGCATTTTGACACCAGACATAGAGATGCAAAGTTTGGAGTTTGCCAAGTTGTTTTTTGTTCTTGATTTGGTTCCCTATTTCCTCACTGTGCTCCCTTTCCTTCCTTTTGGAATGGTAATGTATATCCTATGACCTTATATGTTGGATGTATGTGATCTGCCTTTTCATTTTGATTTTATTTTTAAGAGATTGACATGAGTCTTAGAAGAAAGAATTTGGGGCTTTTAAACAGTATTGAGACTGTTAATGAATATGGGGATTTTTCAAGTTGGAATGGACATATTTTTACATTGTTATGGTTACAAGTCTATAAAGGCCAGTGAATGGAATATGGTGGTCAGAATAGAAATGGTCCTTAAAAGATTCATATATTTGAATGCTTAGGGAGTGGCACTATTTGAAAGGATTGGGAAGTGTGGCTCTGTTGGATGAAATATGCCTTGGGGTGGGCTCTGAGGTCAGAAGTCCACACAAGCCCAGTATCTCTCTTCCTGTTGCCTGCAGATATAGATGTACAACTCTCAGCAACTTCTCTAGCACCATGTCTGCTCGTAGGCCAGCATGTTGCCCACCATTATGAACATGGCCTAAACCTCTAAAACTGTAAGCCAACCACAATTAAATGCTTTTCTTTTGTAAGCATTGCCATTTTCATAATGTCTCTTCACAGCAATAAAGCACTAAGACAGAGATTATAAAGAGAAAAGGATTGTCTTGGCTTCTGAATGTGGAGGTTCCAGTACATGTTCATTGGGTTGGATTTTTTGTATTGAGACAGCAAATCACCATAGGACTACATAGCAGAGGAAACACTACCTACATCACAAGCCAGAGAACGTAAGTAAAACAGCAAGAGAGAGCACAGCCTTTGTGACCTAAGGCAGTATCACCAAAACTTCACATCCTAAAGGTCCCAACATCTCCTGTTGCACCACCATAGCAAYCAGTCCTTAAACACCTGGTGCTTTAGGGAAGTTACTCAAACCACAACATAAGTCATATATACAGATAATAATATATTATGTGCTGATTGTATATTGTGTAATATGTAAGTGTATATTATTATATAACACATAAATAGAAAAGCTCTGGATATGGTACAATTACTAGTGAGTCTTACAGCACTCTTGGTCCAATTTAGGAACTTAAAGAAACTTGAATTTGTTTGACATCCAATGGACTTCCTCCTCTAACATGTTGCTGTGGCTTCTTTTAGGAATCGAAGTTTTAAGACAAAGTTACATAAAACAAAAGCATCTGTGAATCTGATGCACCAATTGTCAGGCCATTTTCTATTTGTTGGGTCTTTTGTTTGACTTGGTTTCGTTTTATTTGGTTAATGCAACTCAAACTTAAGAAACCCTAGTGGGATTCTAACTCTAGCTTTACTCCCAGTAGCTATAATGCAGATAAATTAGCACTTTCTCTCTGACTGAATTGTCCAACTGTGAAATGGGAGAAATACTTAAGTCTCACTACAAAAGTTCATTATATGGACTAATGACCTCCTAAAACATCAATATCCTGCCATTAAAATAAGGGCATTTTCTCTGAACTCATTATCATCATCATCAACACCCTACTTGAATCTAAAACATCTTGAATTTTAAGTTTCCTAAGATCTATAATTAAGGAGGAGTCAGCCTTATCTCTAATTGGATGAACTAAGGGAATATGAAAGGCAAAGTGTCAACAGAGCCAAACTTAAGGTATCCCAGAAACTGGAACTTGATCTGATATTTACTGCTCTATAAACAGTCTATATTTGCTTTTTTTCTCCCTGGCTGCAAGATTAATTGCTAAATCTGAGAAGAAAATCTTGGAGTTTCTCCATAAGACTTTGTATTTGAAGGGAAGATTTTATTATTGAATATTCCAGAGTGAGCATGAGTCAGAGAGTGAGTCAGGAAGGTCATCTCATTGGAGATGGCTGATCATAAATTAGCTTTTGCAGAATATTAATCTCCTCCAGCTCCTTTGGGAAGCAAGCAATGATTAGTAAAAAGTTGTGAGTCTTCAAAAAAATGAAGAAGAAGACAATGTCACCTTGAGTTTTTTCTAAAGTCATGGGTCTTGGAGGAGAGAAGAGCCATGCTTTCAAACAAACTTCAGATGTAAATAGTTCTGAAAGGCAGATGCTGCCAAAAGAAATTATTGTTGCTAGAAACTGATGAGATACATGAACTAGAGCCCAATAAATTTCTTGGTACCTACTGTCCCACTAGATTACTTCTACCTACTGCTGAAAAACCAGAATGCCTTAAAAGTAGCTTTGTAATCATTTGGAGTTTTAGTATTTGGAAATCAACAGATGAATATCAATTCTATCCACATCTTTGAGCTGAGATAAACAGAATTCCAGTACTAGATGGCTTACAAAGTGCATATTGGTGTGTCATTGACTCACTGAAAACCATCACAGCATTGCAGATATTTTTTTCTCTTTCTTTTAGACTTCCAAATCAGTGATCACTTAGTGTACTATTCCAAAAGCCAACATCACTTGGAACCTGGCAACAAGGGCAATTTATTTGGCCTTATCCCAGATTAATCAAATCAGAACTTCAGGTGCTGAGACTAAAGAGTTGAGTTTTAAGATGCACTTCAAGATGATGATTCCAATGCTGGCTGAAGTCTGAGAATTTCTATAACAGGACCACTTCTAAAATGTAACCGGACAGATTTGGGGGTTGGAGTAGAGGGCCATGGCGGTAGCTCAAAGTCCAAGCTTACTAAATGGCTTGATCTACAAGAAACAGAAACTGAACCACACTGTTATAAGTTAGGAACTCTTTGCGGTCACAAGAATCCTGGCACTCATACCCCTAGACAGATGCTACAAAATTTGAGTTCATCATCACTCCAAGTCCCTCTTACCTTTTTACCAAGCCAACACTGGCTGGTGAATCTCCCTCAGTTTCAATACTTTAAGGCCCCAGGTCAATGTATTCATCTCTTTCTCTCACACCCATGAAACATGATGAAGAACAACAGGTAAGTCAATTATGCAAGCTGGTCTCCTCTCAAATGGTTATGAAAGCTTCAGGTAGCAACCATCATTCTCATTGCACTGATAATGTCAGGCAAGAAGCTTAGAGTGCTTGTATTTTAATGGATGCTGTGTTATGCCAAAAAACACCTTGCTGTTCAATTAATAAACTAAGAAGATGGCATGTAGGTAGCTAATTAGCAAAGGTGCCAAGTGGATTTGAAAGAGAATATTTTAGTTCAATATTAATATTAATTCATAATGTTTATATAAATTACAATAATACATTATATTTTAAATTAGATATGTTGATAGTGTTGATATAAAATGATCTATTTTAAAAGAATGTTAAAGTCCAGTCTGATAAAATTTTTGTTAAATGTTTGGTTTTATTTTGGACATTCTTCATCTTTAGATTAAAAAATAGATTTACAATTGTTTTTAAGACTTCTTTCATTATTTCTTTACCACTAAGTGATTTTCTCTTTTGTTGCAAGAAGAGGCTAAATAGCTAAAACCATTTGCCTGTGGCAGGAACCACTATAGCTTGACAAATGCTGTGATTTGAATCAATTACCTCTAAAGGTTTATGTGTTAAGAGCTCAGTACTCAGCTTGGTACTGTTAGAAAGTGATTTGGTTACAAGTGATTTGGAATCTTTGGGGGTGGCTTTCTGAGAGAGAGGGTTGTGGGCCTTAGAGGAGGATGGTGGGACAGAAGCTCTTCCTCCCTATTTTGTACCAGCTTTTCATCAGGCCAGGCTTTTCCCCAGCTGCATCCACCATGCCTTCCTACTGCAATCTACTGAGTACTGTGACACCACAGGCCCCCAAAGTGCTGCCAATTGGTCATGGATAGAAATCTCAAAACCTGTAGCCTCAAATAAAATAAATCCTCCTTTTTACCTCAGGGTTGGTTACCTACCTAGAATCCCAAGTAAGAAGGTTCATGTTTCTTGTTTTTCTGCCTTACATTTCACTTCAAATGTGGAATTTTTTTTTTTATAAAATGTTACTTTCAGATCTGAAGTTTTTAGTTTACAGATAAGGGGTATGTCAAAATTTTCTTATAGAGACATACTCTCAAATCCACTTACTTCGCAATGTAATGTTTATGTCTATTACTTTTCTCATATTAGCAGCAGAGGTTTCAATTTAATCGAGAAAACATATCACATATGCTAAGTATAGACATTCTTCTAGCTAGCTCTTCTAGTACCAGACAAATCTATACAAGGTTCTTTGTTATCTAGCAAGCATCTGTTGGATTACACCAGCTCCCAAACATGGGTCTAACTAGTAGAATGCTAACAGACCAAATTAGTACAGGTAGGATGGGTTGGTTGTAGGAGGAACTAAATCTAGACACTTATTTCTGAGACTATTGTCTTTCTACCACCACCACCAGCAGCAGCAGCAGCAAACCAAGTGCTGTGAAAAATGCAGATCTGCAGGTGTTCATTCTAAACCAATGAAATTGGGAATCAGAATTGATTTTACAAAGATCTCCAGTGATTGGTACCTATTACTCTGAATAGTAACAGAAATGTTTTAAGTGTCACTCTAGGCCTGCTACATAAACATCTTCTGAGAAAGAGAAGTAAATGTAAAATTCCGGCCCACATCTGACCTGTGGAACTTGATACTCTGGCGGTAGTGCTCAGCAATCTGTAGCTCAGCAAATGTACTAGGCAATGTGAGCTAATGTTTGTGAACTGCTTCCCTGAGATGATATTCTACCTTAGAATAAATTTACGCAAGATGTTTAAAGGTGAGAGCTCTCTGCACCTGGCCCTAGACATTTCAAGATGAGATATGGTAATTTTTTAAGGATTCCAAGTGATTTCATTGAATAATTAGAATAAAGAGAAAAATCTGTTTCCTGTACAGATTTGAAAAACTAGACCAAGAAATTTCTACAACTGATGAACATTCTCAGTACAGTAGCAGGATACAAAATCAATACACGAAATTCAGTAGCCTTCCTATATACAAATGGCAAACGGATTGAGAAAAAGCCAAGGAAGCAATACTTCTCAAAAGAGCTTCAAAAAAATAAATTGGGTAGGGGTGTTCTAACTAATAAAGTCAAAGGTTTGTGTGATTAAAAACTTCTAAGATACTGAAGAAAGAAATTAAAGCTATAAGATGAAAAGTTCTCTCATGCTCATGGATTAGTAAAACTAACACGGTAAAACTGGTTATGCTACCAAATGCTATCTACAGATTCAATGTGATCTCCATTAAAATTTGAACAAACTTTTTCATAGACCTGCAAAGAGCAATTATCTGGCTGGTGTGAGGTGAAATCTCAGGGTTGTTTTGATTTGTATTTCCCTGATGACTAAGGTTGTTGAACTTTTCTTTAGGTGCTTCTCAGCCATTCGATATTCCTCAGTTGAGAATTCTTTATTTAGTTCTGTACCCCATTTTTAATAGGGTTATTTGCTTCTCTGGAGTCTAACTTCTTGAGTTCTTTGTATGTATTGGATATTAGCCCTCTATMAGATGTAGGGTTGGTAAAGATCTTTTCCTAATCTGTTGGTTGCCGCTTTGTCCTATTGGCAGTGTCCTTTGCTTTACAGGCGCTTTGCAATTTTATGATTGCCATGTTGATTCTTGATCTTAGAGCATAAGCTATTGGTGTTCTTTTCAGGAAGTTTTCCCCTGTGCCCATGTATTTGAGACTTTTCCCACTTTCTATTTGATTCAGTGTATCTGCTTTTATGTGGTGATCCTTGATCCACTTGGACTTGAGCTTTGTACAAGGATATAAGAATGGATTGATTTGCATTCTTCTACATGCTGACCTCCAGTTGAACCAGCACCATTTGTTGAAAATGTTCTATTTTTTCCACTGGATGGTTTTAGCTCCTTTGTCAAAGATCAAGTGACCATAGATGTGTGGGTTCATTTCTGGGTCTTCAGTTCTGTTCCACTGATCTACCTGCCTTTCTCTAAGGATGCTAACATCGAGATACTAGAGGGGAATGTTTCCTAGCAGTGGGAAGGATCAAAAGTGTCCAGCCCGGGCACTGGTGGCAGAGGCAGGCAGATTTCTGAGTTCGAGGCCAGCCTGGTCTAC
>BDUI01004003.1:27567-37866 GCA_002335545.1 Apodemus speciosus
TGTGTGTGTGTGTGTGTGTGTGTGTGTGTGTGTGTGTGTGTGTTTCATTTGTGAATACAAAGGGCTCTTGCAGGTAGCTGAGAGCTGGAACTACTGGAGTACAAAGTGTTACTCACACTAGTGCTACAGGGCAGCAACCTAGAGGCGGGAGCTGATGCAGAGGCCATGGAGAGTGTAGATTATTGTATTGGCTTGCTTTCTTATAGAACCCAGCACTCGAAGCTCAGGGATGACACCACACACCACAGGCTTGGCTCTCCACACTGATCATTAATTGAAAATATGCCTTATGGCTGAACCTCTCCTCAGCTGAGGCACCTTTCTCTCTGATGACTCTAGCTTGTGTCCACTTAAGCCACAAAACCAGATAGTGTACTAAGAAAAGCTCCTATGAATTCACAGAGACTGAAGATGCAAGCACGGGCCTCCAAGGGTCTGCACTAGGTCCTCTACAYTTATATTAGAGGTTTCAATTTAGCATTTTTATGGGACACCTGAGTGTGTGAACAAGCGGGTCTCTAAGTCTTGCGCTATTTCCTGGGGCTATTTTACTACTGTTAGTTTACCTTATTTAACTTTGATGTTTTATTTTATTATATTTTTTGTATGGTTTGTTGTTCCCTCTCTAGTCTGTTCTTTTCTAATGAGAGACAGAAAAGGAATGGATCTGAATGGGAGGGGTGATGGTGAGAAACTGGGAAGTGTAAAGGGAAGGGAAACCGTAACTAGGATATATTATATGGGTGGTTTGAATAGGTATAGACTCATAGACTCACGTGTTTGAATGCTTGACTCATAGGAAGTGGCACTAGTAAGAGGTGTGGCCTTGTTGGAGGAAGTGTGTCACTGTGGAGGCTGGCTTTGAGGTCTCATACATGCTCAGGTCATGTCCAGTGACACAGTCTCCTTGCTGCCTGTAGATCAAGATGTAGAACACTTAAGCTTCTTCTCCAGCACCATGTTAGCCTGGATGCTGCTATGCTTCTCCATGATGATAATGGACTAAATTTCTAAAACTGTAATCTAACTCCAATGAAATGTCCTTCGTAATGTTGCCGTGATCGGGATGTCCCTTCACAACAATAAAATCCAAACTTAGACAATGTATAAGAAAAGAATCTATTTTTAGTAAAGGGTGAAATCTTTATGTATTTGATAGTACATATTTTAATGCTTCAAAGGCAATATACTGAGTAATGGAGTTTGGGGGATTAGAGAGGATGTATATATACATAGTGACACTTCTTTATGATCTACATCTCTGTTAGTACCTAGATAGCCAGAGCAGGTTACAAAGAAATTGGAGTTAAAGCATGTGTTTGCCCCTTTTTTCTGATCTCTAGTAAGGCCTTTGTTCTGATCCCTAGTAAGAATATTATGTATTCACGGWTGTGGGATCCCCATCACTGCTCCCTCTTCTGTGAGGAACGTAAGCACTGTCTTATGTTATCTGCCCAGAAATGCCCAATCTCTTTTTCCTTGTGCATTGAAGACTTCATATCTAAAGATCAAGCTTCTTATTTGTGTATTGTTCTAACTGTCCAATATGCTCCTCTCATATAAAGTCCAAATCTGCCTTTATTGAGAGTCCAATTATAGGTCTAAAATCTGCCTACAGAAGGATTCTTTACCTGACACTACTCTTCAAACATGTAGAGATCATTGTAAGGCATCTTGTATACTTTATCTAATACTTTGAAGTTCAGAAATTGGCTTCTAGGCATTTCCTCTTTGTAATAGCCACAGTTTGGGTCAAGCCAAGACCCCTATGCTGAACCATATTCCCATTCTTTGGATGCTTTGAGTACTGGATGGAAAAAGCGCAAGCTAAATCCTCCCATCAAACATTGGCCTATGTTGATGAGAGTCACRACAATGGAAATCCTATGCCAGGACCCCAAAGCCACAGCCAAAGATAGTCTGTCACATAAGCACAGTAGTCCTCTTATCTCAGGATTAGGACTGTTACAACCATACCAGCCCCTCAACTGCTTCTGAGAAGCATCTATCTACCAATCATTTGCCATGAATCCATGCTTTAGGCTATTCTAGAAAATTTGATCTAAAACACTTGGCTTGTGAGCAAGTATGTCTGTGACAGCTCCTGTCATTTGTTCACCCACACTGACACATATTTGTTTAATCTGTGAAGATTAACATAGCCCACTAACCCCCAGAGAAGTAATCCACAAAAGATAACTAGAGAACAAATTTGACTAGTTTGTAGGGTCCTMGTCACAATGATAGTCCAGGAGGACCAAATAGATCCATCACCTTACATAGATATCCTATAGAAAGAAGAGCCCCAAGGTCCTAATCYTTGTAAATTACACCAAAATGGATACGTATAGATGGCATGGAAAAAGAAGTAAAACTCTCTTAAGAGGAATAAAAGACTAAGGGAAGGAAGGGGTAGGGGGAAGATAGGAAATTCTGAGGTTATGCCGAAAGGGCAGTGTGTGCCTGCTTGAAAATGACCTTATATAACAATAAATGAATTTTTTTAAAGAGAAAGAGGACCCAGTTTTTAATGCTACCATCTTTATACCTTAGTCAAAGTGAAAACKTATTGTCGAAAAGACTTTCATTTTGTCTAACTCACTGTAGGAACATTCATTGCAAGGTGATTTTGCAGCATTTCTAGTCTTGAAATGAGCTATTTTCCTCCCCCTTTGAATCCAACCTATGACTTGTTATTATCAAGAGAATGTGCTAGAAAAGAAAGTTTGCCAATTCCAAGCCTGGCCTCTACTGACCTTGAACAGCCTTCTTGTTTCTCTTCAACCCTTGGCAACTGCATGTGACGAYGCCCAGACAAATTTGCTACAGAATAACAGACACATGGTCTAGTCACACTGGAATAAAAATAGCCTCTTAGGAATGAGAGATGTTAAATTCTTATGGATGTGATGCAGAGAAGGATGAACCAACAGTATGAAGATGGGGAGATAGGAAAGTATTTATCGGGAGAATGACAAGAGCCTAAGGGCCATAAGGAAAGACTTCTCTGTGCGCTCTAMCAAAATGTCATGCAAGGAATTGTGAGTCAGTGGTAAAAGGAGTAAACGCTTTTTACCAGATGAGAGTTGATATAAAAAGATTAGTAAAGTATATATCCAGTTGTACACAAAACCAGAATTGCCAGCTTTCAGAGAGAATTGCTCCCATAAACAGGAGTTGGGGTTCTTTTACAACAGTTAGTGGGGGTCACTTTCCCCAAAATTTGTGCCATTATGAGGCTCCTATATCTGGATAGGTCCCCATCTGGATCTTGTTAACTTGTAAACTTGATAGGGCCAGTTCTTGAGACTGGCCATTTAGAGCACTGTGCCACAGGTTACAAGAAGTTTGGCTTTGAATGTTTGTATAAAATATCACAAGTCATTGGGTCAGGCTCAAAGTTGTCAAGAAATACATTTTTATAGCGTGAGGATTTTTGCTTTTATTTTTTGAGTTTTGTCTCTGTAAAAACTGCTGGCTGCTGTTTCCCTTCCCCCTGTCAAAAATCAGTGAAATGTCATGAATATTTGTGACATACAGCACTGTCCTCATGAGATCAGCTCTCCCAACTGTAGAACAGCATCACTGCTGGGTTTCTGTGAATCAGAGGAGGAAAAGGCTTGCAGCATCATGGGACAYTCACCTGAGTAGCCAACACTCCTTCCAGACAATTATATGTAATTCTGACCCAACTGGGTGTGGTTTGGGGGTCTTAGCAAGGGGCCAGGACAGGAAGGASAAGGGGGAGGGGATTCCATCTGTGTGGCCACTGAGAAGCCATCATCCAGGCTGACTGATGACATTCCAGAGAGTCTGGTTTGGGGGTCACTCATGTTCTGATCAGTACCCCTCATCTGTGCCCCATAATCAAACCTAATATAGTCATGGGTTCATCAGGGTCAATGTGGGTGGAATTGAACCTTGTTTTATCATCGGGACTTAGAAGGGGTATTTAGACATTGTCTAGTATCCTCCCTTCCTAGGGAGAAAATTCTGCCAATAATTTACTGTGGACTTAAGAGAGAAGTTTCCAATTGAGAACCAAGGAGACAAAGAGGTTTKTGGTGGCCAGAGGACACAGCACTTGGACAGGAAAGGCTCAGAGCCCAGAGGGCAACCCTGTGAGCTGCAAACAACACAGCTTGAGCCTCCTGTGAAGTCACAGGGCGAGGATGTGATGAGAAAGCAGCTTCTATTTTTGATATGTGGTCTAGAAAAAGTACCTGGGAAGCCAGCAAGAAGCAAACCAGGAAGGGTGACTAACAGAGCCAGCGCAGATTTTCACTTTATGAGAGGTGTAGGGGGAAGGGGGAGAAGGGCCCAGAAATGTGAAGGGGGAAGACAGTGGAAGATAAAATTAGAAGTAAACCCTCTTGGATTTTTAGCTTTAAGTATTTTTCTTTATTTAAATCTAACATACATAGCAAATTATGCAAATCTTAAATACCCAGCTGAGTAAACTGGAGAGTAAGCCCAGACCAGCACGAAGGAACCCACAGATTCCCCRCGCACATTTCTTCTTCAACAGAGGTTGGCTTCTCGGACTACCAGTCTTTTGACTTCTAGTTAGTTTTACTCTGGTTAATTCTGACTCTGGTTAATTTACAAATACTCAAACAGTAAATACTCCTGTATTTAGCTCTTTCTCTTTGTCATTTTGTCTATAAGACTCATACAGAGGGGTTGCATGCTACAATAATTTGTACCACTATATGAATCAAACACAATTTAGTCTCTTCTGCTGCTGCTATTGGGGCTATGAGATGTTTCCAGATTTAGCTTTAGGGAGAGCACTCCTACAAATATTCTCCTTGTATTTTGTCATACATTATCTTTCTCTGTGACATTTAACCAACTCTCTTCTCTGTGTCATTTGGCCTAGGAAGTAACCAAATGCAGTTACTGTTCATCATGGCTGGGGCCAGAAACTGTCTCTGAATCCAGGGCCCACTCCAATAGGAAAAGAAAAAAAGATCAAAGGAAGGAAGGAATGGGCAGCTCTATGTGTCTCTCCTAACTTTCCTCTTACCAAGAGCAGCRGCAATGACCTGCTTTTGAATTAGGGACGTGGATACCTCCTCCTAATATGCAAATATGTTTTTCTTTCAAAGACAAATTGATAAAAGAACTGAAATGCTACACTTGCCTGGTACTTCATAGGGTCCAGTTGTTCTGTTCTATATTAACCTCCTCTCTACAGTTATCCTTTAACCTGGGGGTTTGTTAGATATGCAGAATGCTAGGCCCCACCTCACCACCTGCATTTTAAATAAGATTCTCCCCCCCAGGTAATTGCTGGGTACTTCAGAGCTGATGAGGTGCCACATTCCCCCACTTGCCACTTACCAAACTCTCCAAAACAGAAAGGGGAAGAAAAGCCATCTTGTCACAGAAGGGTTGGACCAGATGGAGGAAGGTGACCTTGACATGCTGACTCTGTCCCAGGGGAGTCCTCTCTAGAAGGAAGTTCAGGTGTTTCCCTCCCCCCCCCCGCAGACAGACAGTTCCCTGAATTCTCACTGGTAACTACTGGAGTGCCTGTACTTCATCAGGCCCTCCATCCTGATCTTCCTATCGTGCAGTATCCTAAGAGATGCAAGGATGGCACAAGCAGCCACCGAGAAGGACATAAATACTTCATATATACTGTGAGGGGATTGGGGATCAACACAAATGGAATCCAGAGCCCTACATCATGTGAAAGATCAGAGGAGGCATGGAAAGAGGCGAATTAAAAGCAAAGAGACTTTGCCCATCGCAGCAATTGCGGCTGTGCTGTCTGTTCCTTCCTTGACTGCAGCTGAGAGGTCTGTGCTGTAGCTCAGTCTGCAAGCAGCTGTTGGCAGCCAGCCCAGAGCTGGCCCAGGTCCTCACTGCAGAGAAAAGGAGGCTTCCTGGCACACCTTTACTGGGGCCTSTCRGGCATCAATGACCACCTGCACCTGGAGGGCACAGGCTCTGCAGTAAAAGCTGTCAGGCTGCAGAGCTGGCTGGAAAGCCAGTGCAGTAACTCATTTTGTGCCTGCATGATGTGAGGACACCACAGCTTCATTGTTGCTCTCTGCTCCTTCCAGAAGCAGCAGACTTCCAGGTTTCAGACTATCCTACTTGTTCTGGAGATCCAAATGTTTCCCCTTGATTTTGAGCCCACTTGCAGTCCCCTAGCTGGGATGACTACAGATTAGTGGGATTCAGGTCTCAGGTTAGTAAATCCTACCTTCTGTACAGCTTCCCTTCAAAGTCTAGCTGAATGGGGTAAGAAATAACAAGTGAAGGCAGAGTAGCCTGCCAATATAGCATCATAGGAAGTTTCTAAGAAAGTATTCAGCCATATACCTCACCCACTCCAGGATCAGACATCAAAGGGACAGCTAACTGGGGCCTTCCAGAGCCAATTTCTGGCTGATTTCTAACTCAGAAGGATGGTTTCGGTGGTACAAAGGGAGCAATATCAAGGCCAGTGAGAGAGCTTATGAAAGGTTCATGAAGTTGCAGAGGATGTGCCATGAGTTGTCCCAGCTGAATGTGAATCACTAACTCTTCAAGTCAAAAACAAGGACTAAAGTTGTTGGCCAACCCAGAGCTCCCACCCCCCACCCCCAGTTCCTCCCAGATGTTCAGTGTGCTTCCATATTCTCCACCCTACACCATCAGTGTCTTCTCCTTCTTTCATGTTGGGCAATGGTCTGTGTCTATGAACATGTCTGTGTCTGTGTCCTGTGTATTCATTTGGGACCAAGTTATGCAGTAAGAGCAGTGAGTCCAGCCTCCAAAGAGATGGATCTGTACAGGAAGGAGCGTCGCGTTTCCAAACCATGGTCAGAAAGTTGTTGTTGTTGTTGTTGTTGTTGTTGTTGTTGTTGTGTGTGTGTGTGTGTGTGTGTGTGTGTGTCTGTAGTTGTTCAGGCATGGAGAGAGAAAATGGGGGTCACTGGGAAGCATGTCAAAGCCACTGGTTGAGTGTAACTCTTGTCTCAAGCAGCCCAGAACGTCCTTCCCACTTAGCTTTGCAGGAGGGAATACTGACTGGCCTTTCATAYTCCTTTTAAACAAGACCCCAAGTTGAGTGCATGAATAGTTTCACCTGAAGGTCTTTTTTAACAATAGGGGGAAAAAAACTTTAGACAGAAAATCTCCCATCTCCAAAGAGTTAAACAAAACAAAACAAAAATCGGTATGTTGGATGCTCTGTGGTAAGAGTATCAAAGTTCTGATTTTGTATACTATTTTCCCCTGGATTCACTTCTGTGCATTTTCCATCTGTATCACTGAATCAGAGCCTAGATTGGTTTTTTTAGTCTTCTCTCACTAGCCACCTACACCCAGGCAGGCCTTTCCTCCATTTAGTTGAATAACAATTATTGAGCATATAAATTGAGCTGGAGAGGAATCAGTACTCTTTCTACATATAGAAGGTGACTTATCCTACAAATATTTGTTGAGCAATTCTTATTGGCATAGCAGTATTGGTGGTGCTACCGAGTATACAAAGGAAGGGAACATTCAAAGCCCTTGGAGANTGTGTGTGTGTGTGTGTGTGTGTCTGTAGTTGTTCAGGCATGGAGAGAGAAAATGGGGGTCACTGGGAAGCATGTCAAAGCCACTGGTTGAGTGTAACTCTTGTCTCAAGCAGCCCAGAACGTCCTTCCCACTTAGCTTTGCAGGAGGGAATACTGACTGGCCTTTCATATTCCTTTTAAACAAGACCCCAAGTTGAGTGCATGAATAGTTTCACCTGAAGGTCTTTTTTAACAATAGGGGGAAAAAAACTTTAGACAGAAAATCTCCCATCTCCAAAGAGTTAAACAAAACAAAACAAAAATCGGTATGTTGGATGCTCTGTGGTAAGAGTATCAAAGTTCTGATTTTGTATACTATTTTCCCCTGGATTCACTTCTGTGCATTTTCCATCTGTATCACTGAATCAGAGCCTAGATTGGTTTTTTTAGTCTTCTCTCACTAGCCACCTACACCCAGGCAGGCCTTTCCTCCATTTAGTTGAATAACAATTATTGAGCATATAAATTGAGCTGGAGAGGAATCAGTACTCTTTCTACATATAGAAGGTGACTTATCCTACAAATATTTGTTGAGCAATTCTTATTGGCATAGCAGTATTGGTGGTGCTACCGAGTATACAAAGGAAGGGAACATTCAAAGCCCTTGGAGARCTTAAGAGTCAGTGTGGGAAATATCAAGGTCACAATGCAGCCCTTTTCTACTATCAAAGAGTACACCCTCCCAGCCAGCCTGTTAGAAACCCAGACATACAGCATGTTAAGGAGATCCCCCATGATATTCTATGTGCATTGAAGTTTGAGATTCACTGATCTAGACAATGGAAATTCTCTGAGTTCAGAAAGAGAGATTATCATGCACTTTGATTATCATTAAAAATTATGCAAGAATCTGCCTTTGAAGAATGCCTGGGCTTTAGCTGGGCATAGAAAGCTCGAGGAATAGTAATCTCCCACCTCCATTGAGTTAAAAAAATGTTATCTCTGCAAACTGCACAAGGCAGTGAAATTTTGCAAACACATTTTTCCACAACAGCAAAAGCTTTGAGTCATGCAGATGAGTCTGCAAGTTCTTGTGGCTCAGAGCATCAGGATCCCCAGATGGCAGACTGCCTAGTTTGGACAGCTTCAAGGTCAGTTACCTAGGTGTCCTGGATTGGACCAAGCCACAGAAGATTCCTGGACTTTTCCAGCTTACCTTTCAGTTAAGTAGATCAACCAATGAGAAACTAGCTTACTACTTTGCTGCAACTGTACAGCCAATTGGCAGGTCCTAGGAACCTGAGGAGTGGCATCACAGGAAAGTTGATGAGGTAGCTACTTCCTCACAGCACAAACTAGCAGATAAATCACTGTGAATTGACATTGGAGGCTATTGTTCATGGGAATCACTCTGGGTGGGCATCTCAATTATTCTTTCACCAAACAATAGTATAATCAGTTTAATTATTAAGATTTTGTTTACAATCTGAATACTGAAACAAATGAATAAACAGCTCAAATCACAGACTCTACTGTGTCTCAAAAMCACAGACTCAAACTATCTTCTAAGTTTACCTATGATCAACAATATCTGTGTTTCCATAATAAATGAGTCAGAGGAAATGGCTCTATACCATCATTTGACTCATCTACATGGGCATGTGTTCTACAATGAAGAGCCTGCC
This sequence comes from Apodemus speciosus, assembly GCA_002335545.1. Taxonomy (NCBI): domain Eukaryota; kingdom Metazoa; phylum Chordata; class Mammalia; order Rodentia; family Muridae; genus Apodemus; species Apodemus speciosus. The sequence goes on from BDUI01004003.1 coordinate 36,752, forward strand.
TATTACTTCAGAATGCTAACCAAAGTTCTAGGGCCAAGCTTTCTACCATCGGTTTTGCTTGGCATCATTTTCTAGTAGCAATGGTGGTTCTGTACTGGCCTTTCTGTGTTCTGTAAGCTTTGTGGCCATGGATTATGTTATAAGGTGACTATATATTCACAGTAGGGGTAGAATGCAACTGAGTGGCAAAGCCTGGCTGGCTGCCTCATATAAACTGGAATGTAGAACTTTCAATCATCGGCTAATCTAGTTGGTCTCATGTTCTCTTAGCATCCATGCACCTATCAAAGCTCTCCACCATTATAACAACTTTTCTTAGCTGTTCCTTTCTTTTCTCTGTCCCAGTCTCAAAAGTATCCCGCATTTTAAACTGGTGCAAAGCTGTGATTGTATGTGACAGGCAGGTAAGATAGGTAACCACCAAGAAGAGTAGACATTCAGTCCTTTACATAAGGATTCTATGTTTTATCTGAAAGCTTTTGAGTTTGGGGGGGGGAGGGGTGGCGCTTAAACCTCAAAGGATCAGCTCACCATTCTTCCTCTGTCTTTCAAAGAATGAACAAATCCTCTGTCTTTTAAATGGCCAAGATAAAATCTAGAAGTCTGGATGCCACACAAATGAGGACAGCCTAGAGGAATTATGGAGCAGACATGACATAGCATTTCACATGTTAGAGGTGTGGTTGTGCAAAAGGTAGCAGGTATCTCCTGAACAGTCTACCCGGGTGGGACCCAAGGATGAAAGAAGCAGCCCCGTCACTAGGAAAACTCATCCAACAAAAGCAGGAGGCGCTGCTTCCAGTCATATAGGTTCTTTAGCTTAGATTCTGTGACTGTTTTAGGAGACATCTGTATTACATGGGCAAGGGTAGAACAGAACTTAATCRTTCCACCRCTGGTCTCCTTCCATGTATATTCTTTTCCTTTCCTTAGTAGTACAGTACAGTAGGTATAGCTGTTGTGTTTCATTTTGCTTTGAATCTCTTTTTGATTGACAAGTTCTTGCCTCAGGCATAGGAGTGTATCTCTCCCCTCATACTGCTCTGATGTTCTCAGTATGCTCTCTTCAAAAGGCCTTCCCCCAATTGCATCTTGAAATTCAGTTAGCCCTTACC
>BDUI01004005.1:6582-18339 GCA_002335545.1 Apodemus speciosus
GGGGACCAGGGTCCAAGGCACCTGCTCTGCATATTCCTTACCTGCTCTTCATGGCTTCCAGCAGAACTGGGTGAAAATGAGCAGGGCAAGGACACCTCTCTTGGTGCCACTTACACAACTATGCAACTTCTGCATGGGCTGAAGTGAAGAAGCCGAGAGTACAAACGGAACGTCTGTCCTGTGACAGCAGCTGTCTCGTGATGACAGACTCTCATATGCGCAGGGCAGCCTCCCCACAGCAACCATGCAGCGCCTCCCTCATCTCCCTGAGCAGTGCCTGTGCCACCTGGAGCCTCAGCTGCAGGAGACCTCCTCTCTGACATCTGTCAGATGTTCCTATGCCGTACGCAGTCCCTCCCTGCCCTGTACCCCAGAGCACTGTCAAAGTCTTCCCAGTCCAGCCTGAGGCCCTCCTGGAGATCCACGCTAGCCACGCGGCTCCTCCACAGCCTCATAATGGCCTTCACGGAGCTACAAACAGGACAGACACAAGGTAAGTAAATGTTTGATGAGCAAACACACCGTCTTGATGTCTTTCCTCTAAAGCCCTCAACTCAGCCAAGCGCACAGCCTATGGCAGAGCAATGCCACACAGGACTCTGGCCAGCTTGTAGACTGGCAGCCATCTGCCTCGGGTTAGGTTCGTCATGTTTCTCATCCTGACTCTCACTGTCCTTTCTCTCCCCCTAATCCGAGCAAGACCCACTGTGCGAGTCCCAGCTTCCAGCCTGTATGGAAGCCCTACTCATTCAGAACATGCATCCTGAGTATCTGCTATCTGGTGGACCAGACACGAGCAGCAAACAAGACAGACATGGGTGTGATCTGTGTTCCTATCACAGCCAGGGCATCTGGCACCTGCAGCCTCTGGTTCCTTGTCAATTAAAGGAATAACAAGCTTACTTCCCATGTCTAAGGAGTCTGTGCCTATTCAGTGGGCTGCCTCTTGGGTGATCTGCAGAACAAGGAGCAGAAGCCTGGCTAAGCCTTGTTACTATAATTCTTCTGATTCCATTGAACTGTTCACCTTTTTATTTTTGACATCTACACACACACACACACACACACACACACACATACACACACACACTTGCGCACACACATATACACACACATATACACACACTTGCGTACACACACATATACACACACATATACACACACATATNTACACACACATATACACACACATATACACACACATATGCACACACATATACACACACTTGCGCACACACACATATACACACACACACTTGCGCACACACACATATACACACACATACACACACATATACACACACTTGCGTACACACACATATACACACACATATACACACACATACACATACACATACACATACACATACACATACATATAATCACACGAACCCTTTCTTCTCAGTTCATTCCCCAGCGGCTACACCATTAGAGAAAAGGACCCCACACACTCAGCATCATTAGTAGTTATCAGCTCCTTGAATAGGGTTGAGACCCCCTGGGTGCATCCTTTATCCAGGGAGGAATCTCCATGCGAAGGTATGCACAGGTGCTGTGTGTCCAGGGTTGCCATGGCAATGTCTCATGGCCGGCCGTCTTCTCCATCCTCCAGCTCTTACATCCTAGCTATCCCCTGCCTCCCAGGGATGGAAGTGAGGCAGATGCCCTGTTTAATTATTTTGCTTTTAAAGATTTATTTATTTATTACATGCAAGTACACTGTAGCTGTGTTTAGATGCTCCAGAAAGAGCTTGTTACGGATGGTTGTGAGCCACCATGTGGTTGCTGGGATTTGAACTCAGGACCTTCGGAAGAGCAGTCAGTGCTCTTAACCGCTGAGCCATCCCTCCAGCCTGCCCTGTTTAATTCTTAACTGCACCATGGCAAGCAATATCCCACATCCCTCATGCTCCTTCCTCCCTTGATCCCCTCACACCGACTCTAAGCCAGTGCTTTTTCCCCCTTGTGTTCAAATGAGACAAAAGCGTGAGCTTGACTTTCCCAAAACCATCTGGGTCATGACGGGCTTTAGACTCAGGACTCCTGGGACCACTGTCACATGGCTCTGCCCTTGCAGGTTAGAGTTTCTGGGGGAATCCCACACCTCACGCAGAAGCTGGGCATTCTGTCCTCAGTGACTGGCAGGCCTGCCAGACACCAACGTATAACAAGTGGACACCCCTGGAAAGAGCCTCAGTCCACTGGGTTTGGGAATGGCACCCTCCTTGGAGGTGGGGGAGGGGTGGACTGGACAGGAAAGCCCCAGGTAATGGAAATGGAAATTCTAACCGACAGCCTGCACCTGGTGTTTTTGAGCCTCCCAAGACAGCTGACGGGAGTTGTATGTGTGGCTTTGCCAGCACTGGCTTCCCACTCATGGCCAAAGGTGGCCTGGAGGAGCTCTAGCCCACTTCCCAGGATGGCCACTCCTATCCCAACCTCGGTGTTCTATGAGAGCACTCTTTAAATCTGTCTCTGGGGTGCCTTGGAAAGCACCCGGGGTCACCCCCAACCTCAGCTCAAAGCCATACTGCACTGCCCATTCCTGAGACCTCCTCGGCGGCTCCTGTGTCTCCTGCCAGACTCAGGGTTCTCCCTTGGCTCTAAAGGAGAGAAATGAACACCCTGTCACCCCACAGGCTCCTGAGATATAAAGGGAGACTCAAGGCCACTTGTCCAGGTTTTAGGCCACAAGAAGGCCACAGGCCCTTCTCCAGAAAACCCTGTTCATCTTACTGGGATCCAGAGCGTGACAAACATGTAAGCACAGCCCCAGACACAGACATCACAGCTTCTGCAGGTGTGACTCAAAGACTCCAGGGCCTTGCACAAGGTCACAGGGAACTAGAAGAACGGGACAGGGGTTGTCTCAAGGCCAAGCCTCTGCATTCTAGCCAAGCCTTACTGCACACAAACTGCAGCTGCAGCTGTGGAGAAAGCAACCTGACCATGTGACCAGGCACAGGCTGTCCTCTAGGGCAGGGCACAAGCCTGGGCCCTGGGGAAACCCCAAGCATGAAGAAGCCAAGGTCCTTGGCCTTGAGTTACAGTCAGTGAGGCAGAGCTGACACAACTGTGTGCAAATGACCACAGTCAAGCCCTCATCTCGGTACAGCTGGCCCCAGCTGCATAGACAGACCTCTGAATGTCAAGGACTCTGCCTGACGCCAGCGTGAGTGGACAGGAGATGACTTGTATCAATGTACAGCAAGCGTTATAGGGTGGCCAGTCTGGAACCCAGAGAGGTTCCAGAACCCATCATAGATATAGGAGAAGTGCCTAAAGTCTCCTTGCCTGAGTTGGGTACATTTTGGAAGACACACACCACTAGCAGTCTGGGTAAAGCCTGTGCTGGTCTTTAGGAAGGCCATGGAAGCAGTCTTCCATGGGTGGGCCTGCAGTCTGCAGGGCCTGGGTGCCAAGGCATATCCCTAGCACCTAGGAAAAGCAGAGCCACTCTCCAAAACAGACATCTACTCAGGCATGTTGTAGTTCTCACATCTAGAGTATTAGCCTATACATCTCACCTGCCTGCAAATCTGCATTCTCCCTGAGTGATACCTTCTACCTTCGTGATTGTTATGAGGCATCACCAACTCTTTGGAGCTTGACCTGTGGCTAAGAACCAACATGCCACTGACTCATAGCTAAGCTCAGGCAGTCATCTGAGCCAGGTGGACACCTTCCTCATCCTCTCGGGATCTAGGGACTCCTCTGCCATGAGAGAATCCTGCCTCTGCAGGGCCAGTTCAAATCATCCTGGGATGCCAAGGACACAGCTCCCCCCAAACAGTGACACTGCAGTCAGGGGGCAGGTCCAACTGGGCTCTGACACCACCCTACATCCACAGGCAGACTGCCAAAAAACTGCACCCACAGAGGAAGTGGCCCGTAACACAACAGCAAAGGCCAAACCAAAGCAGGAGGCTATTTTTATCTTCAGAAGGATCTGCAGCTGGGACCCGGCAGCTACAGGGCATCCTGTAGTTCTGAACTCATTTTCTCCAGTCCTCCACCAGTGCCCTGTCATCCCTTGAGCTCCCCGAAGCCCTCCCCAGGGAGCTGAGAAAGTAGATCTGGTCAAAGTGACACATTCTTCATCCTGCTATCTCCAAGGGGAAAACTAATTAGTCTCCAAATATTCCAAATGGGTAATTGCTACCTGCATTAAAAGGGCAAACAGTTAGCAAGAAAACAGTGGTGGACCGTTTCTGAGAACTCACGCCCTCCTCTCCCCTTCACCACGGCACTTTTGGATGTACATGAGCTGGGTAGCAGGTCTCCCACCAGTGGCCAGTGAAACTGAGGAACAGGACATTCTAGGGCAGCCCCACATCTGGCTCAAACCCTTCTACAAGCTGTGGTCATCTCCTCTTATATACAAGTATAAACACATGCACTGAAACGTATACATATTCATACATACCAAACACCAACCCACCTGTGCACATACTTCATATATGTGCACATGCCACACAGGTTAAGTATGTGAACACCTTATATGCACATCGCACAGGCATAGTCATCTTTTGTAGGTGGCAAATGCACTTGCACATGAGCACAAACATACACATATGTGTGCATGCACACACATACACATATACACACACATACACACACATACACACATACACAAATACACGCATATACAAATACACACATACACACACATACACACACAAATACATACACATACACACACATATACATACACATATACACACATACATACATATACATAAATACATATACACACATATACATACACATACACACACATACATTCACACATACACATACATATACATACACACATACATACATACATACACATACACACATACACACAAATATACACACATACACACATATACATACACACATATATACACATACACACACAAACATGCACATATACACACATACACATACACATACACCACATATACATACACACATACACATATACATACATACATACACATACACACATACACAAATATACACATATACACATATATACATACACAATTACACACATACACATAAATGCACATATATATACACATATACACACATACACATACACACATATATGCACATATACATACACACATACATGCACATACACACATATATACATACACATATACATGCACATTCACACATATACACATACACACATACACACACAAATACACACACATGCACACATACACACACACACACACACACACACACACACACACATGAGTTCCAAGGAGAATATTCACCCAGGATTTCGACAAGCTGCTAGAGTTCCTAGTTCTAATACGGGAGGTAAAAAGAACATTGTGGGCTGTAGGGAGAAAGGGAAGGAAAGAGTAAAATGAGGAGGGTAAGGGAGGGCATAGGAAGACTAAATGTAAAATGATAAGACAGGCAAGAAGGACATTATCTTCTCTACCTGCCTCAAGGCACACAGACTTCAGAGCGCCCCCAAGAAAGGCCCTACGCCCCACCTCTGTCATTCAGCTGCTGTGCGACCTGAGACCTGTGAAGCTACTTCATTTCGCTGAGCCTGACTGGGCAAACACAAACAATCAGGTTGTCCAATGTGGCCATTTGAACAATTCTGAAGGCAGTGACCTTTAAGGGGCTTCAGTTTGAACCTGGGGCCACTGCCACCACCCTGCCTAGCAAGCTCYGCCCTCTGTCCTCCCAACACACTTGCTTATTTGAATTAATGCCAATGACTCCTTTGCAGCTGGACACCAACACCCCACCCCCATGGGGCAGCCTGAGTAACCTCCTCTGGCCTCGGCTCTCTGCAGGTATCCAAGGTTATCAGCAGCATGGCCCAGAGGAGTCCAACTGCTGCAATCACCATCACCCCCACATAGGAACCCTGGCTATGTCCAGATATGCTGCCCATGTAGCCTCTACTGTGACGCTGCTACAGAGCGGGCTTCCAGGCCTGTGCAGAGGGTTGCTTTGTACCTTTGCTGTAGCAGAAGGACAATTTCCCCAAACAACTATATACTGATGTGTCATACTGAAGCCCCAAGGAGAGATTGCCCCTGTGCCCTGTCTTGGCTTTCACAGACATGGCTGGTAGAAGTGTGGCATACCTGTGCATGCTGTATAAACCTGATCCTGTATACATCATCACCGATACACTGCATTCAATGATCCTATTTACATCAAAACAAAATCTGAAATGTGCCAGTTACTGACTGGGTGACTTCTGAGAGGTGACTAAAGAAAAAAAGAAAAAAAAGGTCTGTGACCTAGTATTGCTGTAGAGTGTTTGCAAAGGGACCGAGTACAGGGGAAGCACCCAAGATGACCCCGTAAGGTCTCCTGGAAGTGACTTTGAGAGCTGGGTGACAGCCATCAGAAGCAGAGCCAAGGAAACACAGAGTTGGGGAAGAAGGTGGCTGTGCCCTGCAGCAAAGCCAAGAGCCCTTCCCTCCAGGGCCAGCTCCCCTAGGAGGACAGAAAATGACTGGCTCTCCTCAATGACCCAGCTATATCTCCTCCCCCAGGGCTGAGGTCTTCATAAGTCAGATGGAAAGAGCAAGCATGCTAGCCTGTAATATAGTCCATGAAAGCAGGTGAGACGGCATGTGGCATTACACAAGGGCCATTATCTACATTCTGTCCCTCCTCCTCAAGAGTGGCAGAGAACACTTCCTCCCAGAAGGAAAGTAGAATCAGGTCCTCACCCCTTCCCACCTCCCCACACTGGTCCCTCGGGGCATGCAGCCAGAGTAGGGGATGGCAGGCCTCACCCCTTCATCACTGAAGAACCTTCTAAGGACGGCACAGCGTCTGCCACTGTCTCCACATCTGAAGATCATTGATAATTACAAGAAAAAAATACTTGATAATGACTGGATAAACCCAAGACCACAGAGACAACCTCCTTAGGATGATCTTAAATGAGCCCCGTGGAGTTTCTGAAATCAAGTGATGAGTCCCTTGCCTAAGAGGTCAGAACTCAGATGGACTAAAGGGGGACTCTGAAAGGACCAAGGAAGCACAGCACAGTGGACCTCATACATTTGACCAAAGCCCCAGGACCTCACAGGTGACCTCCATGGATTGGCAGACCAGTGACTTCAGCCACACTTGGCTCCGTGTCCTCCGTTACAGGAAGAGGCTCCTTGTTGTGGCTGCAGGGACAGACGGACGGGGAGCAGAGCCAAGTACAGTCAGAGATCCAGCCTCAGAAAGGATGAAGAGGTTGACACTATCCACACATTGCCCCAGGTCTCAGGGGGATGTCACTAAGGTCAGAATGTCCTGTGTGTGGAATGACTCATCAACCATGTAAACCTGCACAGAACGCGGGTAACGCTAAGGACTTTGCTCTTCACCGAGGAGCCAGCCAGCCCTATGACCCTAATCAGACAGAATCCCCAAGCTGGGAAAGGAGCCATTCAGAACCACAGTGAGCCACTGAAACCTCAGAGACTCCTGTATCCACACTCCTGACTTTCCTCTCTAGGCCCCTTAGCCAGTCCTCACTCCCCCCACCCCACCCCACCCCACCCTGCTTCCCTATCAGGGCTTCCCGGGGTTACCAGGGAGCACCCTTGGCCTCCCGCAGGCTGTACTTTGAAATTTCAGGTGTCCTGCCCCTGGAACATCAAAGATGACACTTGTCCTGCTTCCTTAATCCAGTAGCCTGGGGAAGTCCAGCCCGCACAGGGTCTGCGGGTCTTACTCCAGGAAGCTAGCTTTGATCAGAGACTCACTGACTTCTAGCCCCTACACCCCACACTCCCTTCTCAGGCAGGCGCAGTGGCTCTGTTGCTGCAGGCAGGTGGCAGCTGAGAACTACTGTGTAGACTCCAGTCCCTTTCCCGTTCCAGCAGCCCTGCACCTCCAGGAGCCGCGGCCCATGTGATTACGGGTTCACGGGTTAACCGCTTTAATTTTAGAAGCACCCTCGAACAATGGCACAGCAGACACGGCTGTGTGTCTCACGACTCCCGTTCTCTGCATACAGGGACAGCAATATTTTTAGGCCCTATTCAAATAACCCGCCCCGCCTGCAGATGAAATATTAATTAAAGGTTACACTTTCAGCCCTCAGAAAATGATTACACAAGATAGCAATTATATTTTCTGTATATTAAAACTGCACCTTGCTGCGCACAGGAATTAATAATTGCAAACCCAGTTGTTACAGTGGCACCATCAAAGCTGGAAGGGAGGCGTGCCTGAGAGGGGAGAACAGACCCACAAAGAAAGTGGGTGACTTCAAAGAGCAGAATCCCACATTCAGAGCTGGGATTGCTTCTCAAGGTCATTAACGATTCAGGATGTCTGACAGAGTGGCCCAGTTACAGAGTACATGGAGAAACGGGATTTGGAACAGGGTGCAGCTACTGCCTGGATTCTGGTGGCTAGACTGTCTGCAACCTGGCATCCCAGGGGCCAGTGAGGCAGTTCTTTGAGTCTCTTCCAAAGGACTTTAAGACTCGAGATAGCCAGTGATCAGAAGTTTGGAAGGCCAGCAATTCAGAGCTTCCTGGTTCTCCCACTAAAGGAAAATGGCAGCACATAGACAAGAAGATCGCAGGGGTGGCAGCTGCCGTGATCAAGCCYCTCCCACCGCCTCCTCTGGGAAGCAGGCATCTCCATTCTGTAAATAAAATCGAAGACCCAAAAAACATTAAATGACTTGCCCACTATGACACAGGAAATGGCAGGATTAGGATCCAAACTGATTGTCCCACAAGTTGGTAAGTGCCAGGATGCTAAGTTTGTTCAGGTTAGTGTCTCCACAAGCCACCTAGCATCACGCCTGCACAYGGGCAATAAAGTTTACTAGTGTGCGAATGAATGAATGAATGAATGAACCCCTGAATTAATCAAGCATCCATGCTTGGGAGGTCAAACTCTACAAACCAGCAAAGTAGACTTTTTTTTTCTTTAAATTGCTCTGACTTTTGATGGGTCTGGGATCCCAGGGAGTAGAGTAGACAGTGGAGGAACGGGCGTGCCTTTCGCACACATCAGACAGGCATCAGTACCGCCCCCAGCCCATGGCCTCATTTTTCCCTTCGAGACATTGTCGAACATTTTCCACGAGACAAAATGTGACACTGGTGGCATGTGTCATGAAACAATTATGGTTTATTTGACTCTGTGACAATGGGAAAATCAGATACTTTGTACAAAGCTCCCTAGAGAAGCCCTTAGTGACCATGTCAAATCTAACCCTGACCCTGAGCAGAGGTCCCATGACCCTCTCTGCCCTTCAAGTCTGAGAATTGGTCACACAGAGAAGCCTTATATCTTTCCATGGAAGACAAGCGTTCAGGTCACAAAGGGGTGGATCCATGGGGAACTTGGGCTTTGCTGGTATCTCCAAACACTGTGACCTGGAGGGCTGGCTAAATGCAAGGGAGAATTTGCTCCTGGAGATTGGAACAGTGGGGTGGCTGTAAGGCCACTCAGCTAGATCCCCTGTGGGTGGCACCCACCCGTGCCCACAGGCCCAAGCCAGCTCCTAGGAAGACAAAGACCGGCCTAGATGAATGAATTCTTCTAGGCATTCTGGTGGCTGGTTCTACAGTGTGGGCAAACTAAGAGAGAGGGTTGAGAGGAAGCCTCCCAGGGCATCCAGTAGTGTCTACACAAAGAGTGCCACTCAGACTGAGTTCCTGGACACGGCCTGGCCGAGCACCGGAAGCCCATCGCCCTCACCACCCGAGATGATGAGGTTGGCAGCAGCCGTCCGTCTGCCTCCCCAGCATGGGCAGAGCTGGCACTGATCTCGGGGCCAGACCCAGACATGGAGAGTTGCAAGCCGAGTGCAATAATGCACCAGAGTCCCAGGAACTTGGAGGCAAAGACCAAGGAATTGTTTGAGTCCCGCCGTCCAAAGCTAGCCCCGCTGGCACTGAGACCCTATCTCAAAAACACACTAAAACCTCACAGACTTCACCCTTGAGAATCGTGCAGCACACAGGGAGGGCAGAGCCAGGAGTAGTGGCTTCAGTGCACACTGGGCAGAAACCCGGGCCAACCAGTTTGGGTATGATTCTCCTGGACCCTTAATAAGTCACCTCCTCAGAGGGAATGTCCCTGAGGCACCTTCAAGTCCAATCCTACAAAACTGTTTTTATCAGATTGCCCTCGGTGCTGAGGACAGCCTAACAGGAAACTTGGATAACACCAAGGCCATGGGCACCGTGGGAAGGGACAGTGGGAAGGAGGAAAGCTCTAAAGTGCCTTGGCAGCCAGAGAGCCCCGAAGAACTAGGCCACCGGGCTCTGCTCTGGGCTGATTCATAACTGCGACAGACACATTTAACAAGTGTGTTGGGGAGGGAGGGGTGGGGGGTGAATCCTTGAATTTCCATAGCCAGTCCAACTCTGGGGACCCAGCTCTGTGTCAAGATGAGGCCCTTTTCCCATTTCAAACATTGCATGACTAGAACCCTAGGGAAGATTCCAGACCCAGTGAGGCAGCCTCTAGGGAATCTTCAAAGAGATTAAGCCTCTCACATGGGAGGGGACCAAGATGGTGGATCTAACCCACCATGACTCTGTGAGGCTATTTTGGTTTCTTTAAACATTTTATTTCTTGCTTGTAAGTAGGGAAACCAAACTGCCCCAGTCAAGGCTCCCATGGTTCTCAAATCCTACCATCTTCATTCAGCAAAGGAGTCCCAAAGCCATTTATCCTTTCTGATTCCACATTCATTCGCTTGACTAGGCCTCCTTGGGTACACAACCCACAGAACCCAGTGAGTAGGCAGGGCCTCCTCAACAAATCAAGGCTGCCTTCCTCAACCCCTAACTTCCGGCCATGCCCCTGTTAAGCTAAGGCCTTTTCGGGGAGACGGCAAAGCCTAAGGCATGAGCATGGGTGGAGGAGGAACGGGCATGGTCAGAGGCAGCCACGGGCTACAAGAAACTGGCCCAGGTCACAGCAACCCCGAAATACCACTTTTAGCTTCACAAAGGCTCCATTCCGGGCGTTCCTTAGCAAACCATCCCAAAGTTCCTCGTGGGGCCTTTCGGAGCTGCTTTAGAGTCAATTCTCAGTAGTGGGAGGCAGAAGTGATGGCAGCCCCACTAAGTAGGGAACAGCAAACTCCAGCTGAGACTCCAGCCAGGGCAGGGTACCTTCTTGTCCCCAGGACTGGCCTTCCGCCATGAGAACTGCAGACATCCAGCTGGGACTAGGTAACTGGTCCAGTCCAGTCCCTGCCCAGGACCATAGGGGCTCAGAGGAGGCGTGGCTTGCAGACTTCCAGGAGCAAATGGAGTGGGCAGCATTCTAAGAGCTAGGTCCTCCTCCCGCTTCCAGCAAACTGAGACCATTCCCCAGGACGCTGAGTATGTGGGAGACCGCCCAGCTGCTTCTCACAGCGCTGAGATACAGGAGCAGGCCAGTGGATGGCAATAGTTCCCAAGGCCCTGATCTAAAGACAGAGGCAGGCACACAGGCATAGATGCTCAGGGAGAGCAGGGAGCCCTGGACTTCTTAAAACATAGCAGCAGGAGTACACCGAGTTTGAGGTCACATCTAAGATAAAAGGGAGAATGCCCTGAGAACACACGAAGGTCGCCACCGCTGAGGTGAGCACTTTGCAGCCCAAGGTCTAAGAGAAGGGAAACCAGTAGCTCACCTCCCGAGTTGGAAACATATACCCTCTTTCCTACAGGGGAGAAGCCACACCCTAGCCAGGAAGGGTCCGGCTGTGCATATTGCCTGCTCTGAGAAGGAGGTAAGTTTCTTTTCTTTTCTTTT
>BDUI01004005.1:67741-81639 GCA_002335545.1 Apodemus speciosus
GAACTCAGAAATCCGCCTGCCTCTGCCTCCCAAGTGCTGGGATTACAGGCGTGAGCCACCACGCCCGGCCGACACTGTTTTAAGGAACCATTTAGAAGTAAACCTTCCCAAAGGAAGCAAGTCACTCAGCCCAGGCCTCGGTTATAGCCTGGCCCCAGTTCTGACCAGTCTCTCTCCACTTGCTTGTTCCCCTCGCTAACAAGAAGCTGCCTCATGCCCTTGCTACAGCGCACCCCCCACCGCCATACCCACCCTGAATGACAGACTGTATCCCCTCAAACTGTAAGCCAGAATAAACCATCCCTTTCTTAAGTTGCTTCTATCAGGTTTCTTATGCGGCGGCAACAAGAAAATACAGAGGTCACCCCTGCATGGCGCGGGAATAGAGAGCCGATGTCAGGGTGACACCAGCTTTGCATGAGGCTCCCTTCACCACCTTCACCCCTGCGCTCAGAGACTCCGCGGACTTGTTGGTGTGTGGCAGCCCGCTCACCTGCCCTCCTCCCTCGGATGGGCCTGCCAGCACGCTGGGCTGCTCTCTGTCCACCCCTGTGGATCAGAGACTCTGAGGTCTCACAGCCTCACGCCAGCCCTGTCTGCTGCTTCTCCGTGGAACTGTGGATCAGGTATGAATCGATAATTTACCTCTCTTAATTAAAGTCCCAACCCCCAGTACCTCAGAGGACAACACAGGGGTAGTCAGGGTAAAGGGGGGTCTCTAGGGTGATCCAGACCTACCTGACCTATGTCCTTATAAGAAGGGGTAACTTTGACACAAATATGCTAAGGGGATAAAATTGTGAGAGAAGACAGCTACAACCGCTAAGGAGAGAGGCCTGGACTGGTCCCTCCTCACATTTCTCACAGCGACCAGCTTGAGCTCCCACTTCAGACTCCAGAATGACAAGGCAACATGTTCCCGTTTCATGCACAGTTTGAGATACTTTGTTGCACTGACCCCACGAAGCTAGGGTAAAGGCACGGTCGGAAGGGCAAAGGGGTCTATCCTGCTGGCCCAGCGTCTCAGTCCTATCCTGGCTGCACCGCATCCCAGATACCCCTGTTCAAAGACAAGCTTCCACATCCAGGGCCTGAGCTGCATTCCCTGGTGTAGACTCATGGGTGATGACCCCGCCCCTATGCACACCTGGGATTCGAGAATTTCATCTAACTGCTTATCAGGGATCCTTGGTGGCGGGGCTTCTGCTTCTGAAGGATCATACCAGATGAATAAATTCCCAGCATTTTAGAGAATCCTGGGGAAATGACTCTGGTTTGAGGACGGTCATATGATGGTCACAGGCCATTCACTAACCTGTGGCATTGGGGGTGGCAGATAGCCCAGAGGTAAGAAGGGAGGGCGAGGGCTGTGGACCAGAGCCCCCAGGGACCCCAGAAACTCAGAAATGGGCCCTTCTCACACCCCGCATCCGGAGGAGAGTTGAAAGCCATGTGTCTAGAATAGAACAGTTACCTGCATCCCTCAGTTTCCCTGACAACCTGTCTCCCCTGGCTCCACGCGTTTCATTAAAGCTTTGTCTTGTCTCCAACCTTCACACCCTCCTCTAAACACTGTCACAGTCACCGAGGCTGCTTTGTCCTTCGTGTTTCGAATGCCCGTCACTTCTCTAGAAGCCTGCTTTAGAACGGCCAATCCGTGCACCGCTGTCACGTCAGAAAAGCTTTCTGCCCTTTAACTGTCGAGGAAAAGAAAACTGAAAGTGCTCACAGGCTCCTTCGCTAGGACTCCCACTAGCAACTTCACTTGTATTACTTCTACCTTTATTGTTGAACTGAGTGGATGTGTGTGTGTGTGTGTGTGTGTGTGTGTGTGTGTGTGTGTGTGTGAGAGAGAGAGAGAGAGAGAGAGAGAGAGAGAAAGAGAAAGAGAGAGTGTGAGAGAGTCTATGTGTGTCTGCGCATGTATTTATACCTATGTGTACACCTGTGTGCCTGTGTGTCTGTGTATGTGTGCACAGTCTATGAATACATGTGTTTTGTGTGTGTACATGCATGTACACACAGACCATTTGGCGAGGACATCCCACAGCGTGGGTATCTACTCCGTCCCTGGCACTCCAGGTCTCCACCAGCCTCCTTGTTGCTCTGATAGTCTCACCTCGGGCCTCTGCCCCTTCCGGCTGGCTCCCTCCCAAGGCGCTCCCAGCAAACTCGCTCATCTCTCATCCATCCAGATGACCCAGCTGGCTCACGGATCTTTGTTGGGAGAACTGGGTAGTGTGGTATCTTCCGTCTGCCCCAAGGGGAGATCTATCTTCCTCCCTTACGGACACTGCTCTCCCTGCCTCGCCCTTCCTCAGTCTTCTAAACGTCCTGTTTGGGGAAGTCACCTTTACACTTCCCTGTCCCCCAAGGCCAATGGAGACCTGACCCCATAATCCTCAGAACATGCGGAAGTCCCCAGGACACAGAGCTCACAGAGGACATGACTCCTGCAGCCAGGGACTTTTTTCAGACTTACAATATATTGATACCATCAACACTGCCCTAGTAGCTAATAATTCCATTTTTTTTTTATTTGTGTTTGTGTTTGTTTTATTTTGTGGTGCTGGGAATCAAACATGCTAGGCAAATGTTTTAGAACTAAACTCCACCCCAGGCCAATAACTCTGCTCACAAAGTAGATGGCCTCTGACCATAGTCTAAAAAAAAACAGGCAAAGCATTGTAGCCAACCATGAATTGCCTTGAGGTGGGGGCTGTACCACGCCAGCCATTGGCTAGTCAAGGTGAGCGCAATGGGCAAGAAGATAGGGGGTGTCCTGGAGAGGAATTGTCATTGAGGTGTAACAATGAAGGACACACTTGAGGGGGGCCTTGAAGAAGGAGAGTCTCCATGTAAAGACATGGCTGGGCCATTAAGAGCGCTCTCCAAAGGAGTCTGTCCTTCCTATACTGGTACTGGCAATTACAAGCAACTCTGAGTGAGAGAACCAAGGCCTTGACGGCAACTCTAAGGTGGCATCTAGAGTGACTGAGATAAATCACATTTTTAATGAAGTACATAAGAAATCAAAACCAGTCCAAAAATCGGTGCAGAACAACACTTTTCGTCCTTAGGTGTCAGGTGTTTTGGCCGCCTGTATRTCTGAGCTCCCTGTTCATGCAGTGCCCACAGGAGCCAGAAGGGGTGTTGGATCCCTTGAAGCCGGACTTAGAGATGGTTGTGAGCCACCAAGTGGGTGCTGGGAATTGGACCAGAGTCCTCTGGAAAGGCAACCAGCGTTCTTAACCACTGAGCCACCTCCCCAGCCCTATATACACAATCTTTAAAAATAGGAACATAATTCATAGATCTGGCTTCTTTCTTTTTCACCCGGGGGTTGGGGGGGAAATGCAACCATTTTGAGTGTTTCAAGCTATGAGTTTTAAAATATTTGCCTTATGTCCCTTTTGCTGTTTTATTAATGATAATCTCCTTGGTTTCATTTCTGGGAGTGATGAAAGAAACACAATATCCATGGCCCAGTCCCCAAAGCTCCTTCATTCCGTCTTGATCTCCAGACTTGTCCCCTTCTCCTCTTGCAAAATGAAACCTTCTCAGCTGAACCCTTCAACTAAGGAGCTGCAAGATCTCTCGTATGGAATCCATCGCAATGAAGCCCCTTTTCCTGTTACCTCAGGCCCAGCCCAAGGCCCAGGCCACCCGAGTGCCAACCTGGAAGGAGCGAGGGACGCCTGTGCATCCTGCAGGAAGCTGCCACGGGGCTGGAAACGGCGATCGTGAAGGAGGTCAGGCTTGAGGGAAGCTGGACCGTGCTGGCCGGAGTGACCCCGGGCTGCCAGAGGAAGGCGTGTGCAGATGGGTGTGGTCATTAGCGGTGTTATCGAAGATTTCTAAGGAAAGGGAGGAGGAGGAGGAGACTTGAATACTCCAGGGATTTAATTAAAGGGACAGGCTGAGCTGACACTGGGCCGGTGCCAGCCAGTGCCAGCAGGAGGGCAGCCACAAGCTTCGTCCCCAGTCTTCCCCACTGAACTCCTAGCACAGGCCTGTGCGAGTGTCAAGGTGCCTTCTCTATCGGGTTATGAACATTTTTAATAAGGTTTCTTCGGTCTTAGTTGAGAAGCCTCAAACTTATTATCAGAGTTGAAGAAAGATCTCCAAAGGGTCGCTAATCCTCAGCTGGCTTTCTGCTCATTACTAAATATTGCAAAGCTCTGCAAAACTGAGCTAGCCAGCCCCAGTCTGCCGCAGGTCTCCGGCAGTCCACAAACTGAAAACGGGGCCAATCTGAGAGGAAGAACTTCTGTGAGGTGAGACAGGACCCTGGTCTGCCTGCCATCTCACCTGTTATCTGGGTGATTTGTTTTCAGAGTCCCCCACTAACCCAAGCAAGCCGGGAACCCTGGGGTATCCATTCAAAGTTCACAGGTATCTGCTGAAGCAGAACACAGGAGAGAGGCTCAGAGGGAAAGGTGTCTCCCTTTCCTGACCCCGAAATGGACCCATTATAGCCTCGTGGGCAGCAATGAAGGACTTGGACAAAAATCACAGAAGGGCGAGGCAAGCGTCACTGTTTTATAGTATAGTAGAAAGTAGACCCTGAGTATGACACCTCGGGGTCGTAAAGCAGCAGTGGAAGGCTACAACATGCCCRCCCATCTTCCTAAAGTCCATACAGAGCCCCAGTGTCTCCCGAGTCAAAGGCTAGAACTAATAGGGAGCCCTGACCTGCCCTCCCTCCTATCGCCTATGTCCTGTAATGCTAGGGTCCTTAGTCATAGTTCGCCCCTGCCTCGGAGCTATTCTATCCACAGGCTCTAGGGAGCTCTCCAAATAGGGAGCCACGGTGAATCTGATGTCATCATTCTCCTGCCCCAAATCAGCCACTGAACACCCGTGGGAAGCAGCCCTAGCAGGGGGGAGGGGGCCAGCTCCATACTCCAGTCCCTTAGGATGTGGCCTAGTCCGAAGGCCCCACCGTAATGCCTATCCAAGCAATTAGACCAAGAGGGTGGGACTTGTCATGGCCTCACCTGCATATCCTTGACCTTTCTGTCCACTGAAATCTCCCACTCGATGCTCAGGCAGGCAACAGTGCGACCCTCCGAAGGCCACTGTGAGGAAGGAGCGCATAGCTGGAGTATCTTTAGAGTCCCCAGCCGACTCCATCATGGTGACTGTAACTGCCCCCTGACTGAGCAACTAAGACCCAGAAGCCTTCGTTCCTGGACCAGGTTTCCCAGGCTGAGCTATACACACACCCCTATTCTAGATTTCCTGTCTCTTGAAATCCACTTTTTAAAAGATTGAGTTTATCTTTAATTATGTGGAAGTGTGGCGTGTGTGTGTGTGTGTGTGTGTGTGTGTGTGTGTGTCAGTGAGATTCTGTGTGTGAGAGACAGAATGAGAGAGTCTGTGTGTGAGAGAGGCTATGTCTGTGTGCATGTGTGAGAGACTATGTGTGTATGTGTGTGAGAGAGAGACTGTGTGAGAGACTGTGAGAGAGAGACTGTGTGTGAGAGAGAGACTGTGAGAGAGAGACTGTGTGTGAGAGACTGTGAGACTGTGAGAGAGACTGTGAGAGAGAGAGACCGTGTGAGAGAGAGACTGTGTGAGAGAGAGACTGTGTGAGAGAGACTGTGAGAGAGCGACTGTGTGAGAGAGAGACTGTGTGTTTGTGTGAGAGTGAGTATGTGCGGTGGGCTATGTGCTTGCAAAGAAGACAAGTGGAGGCCAGAAGAGACATTGGGTCCCCTGGAGCTGCCATTACAGAGAGCTATGAGTTACTGGACATAGGTACTAGAACCAAACTCCATTCTTCTGCAAGAGAAGTACCAACTCTTGAAGGCTAAGCCATCTCTGCAGCACACTAAGACTCTTAAAAGTGGTGACATGCCAGATGGCGGTGACACACACCTTTAATCCCAGCACTTGGGAGGCAGAGGCAGGTGGATTTCTGAGGTCAAGGCCAGCCTGGTCTACGGAGTGAGTTCCAGGGCAGCCAGGGCTACACAGAGACACCCTGTCTCAAAGAAAGAAAGAAAAAAGTGGTGTGTCAGCTGTGTGCCCTGTCCTCTAGGCTCAGAGGCCCCATACATCAAGGATCACCCGATGTCCACCTGTTCCCAGCCTCCCTTTCTCTACCTTCAACCACAAGCCAACCGGAGCTGAGTGCATCGCTGTTCCCCTCTGCTGTCCACGCAGATGCCAGGATGCCGTGCCCACTCAGTACCACTTAGCTCTCTGCAGTGTGGTCCTGACTGATCGTCCTAGCTTGTCCAGAAAACACGGGGACTCAATTTTCTCCACAAATAATGACCTGCATACATACATTTTCAACAAAGAGCTGGAGTCAAAGCTCTCCCACCAGTCCAGTGGACTCAGCATCATCGGGCCAGGTGTCTTCTTTTGGTCTGTCAGGAACAGCGATAGGGTCAGAGCTGCCTTCTGGCTATCTGCTACCTCTCACGCCCAGGTTTAAAGGAGCCCAAAACAGCCAATGCCGAGGGGACACACTGAGGCCAAGCTCTGCCTTAAACTCCCATAAGCATTTGACAGTGATGTGACGTCCGTAATTCCTTCAAAGGAATCACCAACTTGGTGGAAAGAAGTGGTTGCAGCCTGAGAAGCCAAGGGCCGGCGGGGTCACATCTCCCTCTGAAGCAGAAGGCCAGTAGCCTCTGTGGAGTGGCTCCTTACAGGCAGAGGGACAAGCCACCCCGGGAGATTTCTACATTGCTGTATTTTGCAGTTAATATCTTCCACATAGAGCCAAGCTCTGCTTCCTGACCTGCCTTGGAAAAGGTAGATAATGGGAGACCAGAAACTTAGGATCCTCATACAACTTCACTGGGCACAGGCATCTCAAGAAATGACATTAAGACTAACGCAGAAGGGTGGGGATGGGAACCACCTCAGTGGGTAAAGCGCTGGCTATACAAGCTTGAAGCCCTGAGCTTCGATCCTAAGCAACACGTCCATAATTGAAGCACATTCCTAACGGAAGAAGTGAGATGGAGATTGGAGAACCCTCCCCATCACACACAGCCCACCCCCACCCCATCCCTACCCCCTACCCCCAAACCCCCACCGCCCACCACCAACCATACTAGAAGTTGGAAGGCCCAGCTAGCCTGGCTTAAGCAACCCTGAACCAGACTGTCTCAAACAAAATGGAAGTGAGAATCAGTATACAAGATTGTCCTTTAACTTTTATCCATCACACCACACACACACACACACACAGGAAAAAAAGAAAAGGCAATGTAAAGGGCAATGTGTTCTCTTGAAGAGGCTGCACTTCTCAGTGCAGTGCCTTTGGTCAACACGACAGTAAAGCTCTGTTGAGCATCTCTGCAGCTCCCACCATTGATTCCAGAGCCCACACCCTGCCCTCCTGCACTTGCCTCGCCTCGGGAGACAGGGTGTGGCGGGCCAGAATGCAAGGCTAAAGGCTTGGTCTGCTGAAGCAGCAAGATGCAAGCTCCCATCCTGATTTTCTCCGTGCTCTTTGACAGTTTTGTGCTGCTTCTTCGGGCCCTAAACTCTGACCTCTCAGGCCTGCAGTTCCTGAAGTGGAAAACTGTCCACTAATCCCACCAACATGGCACACTACTCCACGGGTGTATGCAGGTCTTTTGCATCTTACCTACAGACTGATTCCATTTCTGCTCAGAATATTATCTCGGATTCCTATGCACTGGTCCCAGTGCTAGAATGCCAGGAATTGGCAGGAAAGGGGAGATACCACTGGCTGGTCGCTAAGGAGTTTAGTACATGGAAGAGAAGCAGAAATAATCAGCCAGTGAGCACCAGATACTCGACAGGAACACTGCAGATGCCTTTCTGGAAACACTCACAGGGCAGGGTCACCCAGTCACAGCGGAGAAACTGGATTGTTCTAACACAAGGGCTAGACCACAGCAGGCTCTGGCTAGGGCTTGATCCCGATGTCCTGCTTTAGAGAATAGGCTTTGGCAACTCTCATACCACCACCTGGAAACGTGTGGACAAAAACGAGAGACCAAAAAGGAGTCTGCACGCCAAGGTTTAGAAAATCTATACACGCTGGAGTTGCAAGGTTTTCTCCAAGCCCAGATCCTTCCCCGCTCCACCTCCCGAATTCTCAGAAGGAGCAGCAGGAGGAAGGTAGGAGACAGAGAGGAGGAGGAAGAGGAAGAGGAAGAGGAAGAGGAGGAGGAAGAGGAAGAGGAGGAGGGAAGGCGGAAGTCAATCTTGAAACATAGCCCCCAGGGGTAGGCCTCTCTCCTAGGGACCAGAGTGTTTGTCTGAGGTGCAGGAGGAGGGCGGAGACAACCATCAGCAGCCGCACTCTCTAGGCCTGGAGCCATCCCCAGGCAGAACRCCGCCACTATCTCCAGCAGTGTGTGACCCCACCTAACCTTACATCACTCCATGGTTTCTCAACTGACTTTAGAAGGAACACGAAATGACCTTAGGGCTCTTTTCTGGCAATATTTTTCTGTTTATGGACATACGAAATTAAACAGTCTAGTCTAATAAAAATGAATGCTACCTCCAAATTATGAGTTGCCTCTGTCACTTGGGCTCTGGACTTCCACAAGCCCCTCTTAGTGCTATCAGGATGTCCTGGTATTTCCTAATCCCACCAGATACCAGCTCTGGGCCTCAGGCTGGAGGCTTCCTCTCCTGCAGGTTGGACAAGTCTCGTCCTTTAATAGGTTCGTTTTCACTGTTTTAAGCTATAGTGACAACCTTTTTCTCCTCTGAGTTTGCATTCAGATACAAGGTCTCCCTTGGTAGCTTTGAAGTACCCAGAGTGAATATGAAGCAGGAGGCTGTCAGAGGAATAGAAAGAAATGGCTTTTTTCCAGTTCCTGTCCCCACAAGACCCAGCAGCTACTGTGTGGTGCCACTGGGTCACATTAGGCCAGCCTGGTGGCAGTGACTCAGCAGCCAGAATGGGCCTGAGAATGGGCATTTCTGAGAAGGCCTTGGCTAATGCTGATGGCCACAAAGGACTTCTGCCCATTCGTATCCAAAAGAGTACAGAAAACTGAACGGCCTCAGATCCTGTTCCACCTGTCACATAGATGACAGAAGCCCACTGCCCTGGACCACGTGTATCCCAGGAGAAGGAACTCAAACAATGCTCTAAACAGCAGCAAACACACATAGGAGGGCTCTGAAGGAGGGGAAGGGAGCGAAGCAGACCCATCACATAAGACCAGAGGAGTGCTCAGAGGAACTGTCCAATGAGACCTAAACAAAGGGTCAACCAGATGAAGTGGGGCATGAAGGTGGCCAAGGAGAGGAAGGGATGGGTCTTCATAGATACCCAGTGTAGGTGCCTGTCCGAGTCATTATTCTATTGCTGCGCAGAGACCATGACCAAGGCAACTATTATGAGAGGAAAGCATTTAATCGGGGCTAGCTTACGGTTTCAGAGGTTTAGTCTATTATCATCATTGCAGGGAACATGGCAGCATACAGGTAGATGCTGGAGCAGTAGCTCAGAACTTCCATCCTGGTTTATGAGCAGAGAGAGAGAGAGAGAGAGAGAGAGAGAGAGAGAGAGAGAGAGAGAGACTGTAGGGCTGTAGGGCTGTAGGCTTGGCATGGACTTTGAAACCTCAAAGTCACCCCACCCTGTGACGCACTTCCTCCAATGAGGCCACACCTCTTAATCCTTGTAATCCTTTCAAATAGAGCCACTCCCTGGTGACCGAGCATTCGGATATTTGACCCTAAGGGGACCATTCTCATTCAAACCACTACAGTTTCTTGGAAAATAACAGCCTTAATGACACAGAGAGGAAGAATCTAGGAGAACCTTCAGCCTGGACATCATAGACATGACAGAGCCCAGAGTCTTGGGTGTCCACCATCAGCCACAGAAACTAACAGGTCGTTCAGAGCAAAAGTGGTGGCCCTAGGGGAGATGGGAGAATGTGGTTGTGAAGGTCAAGGATGACTTCGTTGTCTTAAAGCCAGGGGAAAACCAAATTAAAAGGAACGTCGACCACATGGGTTTAAACCGCCCTATTGGGCTGGGCTCGATGGCAGACCGCTTGCCCAGCATGCACGAGGATCTGGTTTAGATGCCCAGTCCTGCAAAACAGAGCAAAGCAAGCTCAGTGGCTTATATTCTATTGACCCTGTAGGTCATCTACGGAGGCTCAGTTGTGTGGGCCTGACTCTAATTTCTACTGGTCCCACAGTGACCCATCCATGTCCTTCTGCTTCTAAGACTTAGGGGTCCATACATGACCATGTTGTAACACAGACATGCTCAGTATATCATGTGTGTGGGTTGGGGGGCACCACCTATCTTACTTTAAAAAAGGAGTCCACGGAGCCAGTGAGTAGCACGGTGGAGAGAGGTTCCCAAATACATTGTCACTGCCCCCCTCTCCGTCCCTACATACTGCATGCCGGTCACTGGGAAACCCAAAGCTGGGGCGAGACACAAGGAAGCCACCTGCTTTGGGATCAAACCCTGAATCTAAAGTTAGAATCTTACACAGGCTCATCTCCAAATCTAGATTTCTCACCCTTGACTCCCTGCTCTTAAAACGTTAAACAGACTGCAAAGCAGTTAGAAATGAAATACAAAGCGTAGAGGTGTAACTTAGGGGTAGAAAGTCTATCTCATAGGACACCCTGGGTTATCCCTAGCATTCCAAAGAAAGAAAGAAAGAAAGAAAGAAAGAAAGAAAGAAAGAAAGAAAGAAAGAAAGAAAGAAAGAAAGANAAGCAAAATAACAAGAAAACCCTTCCCATCTCTCCTCCCCATTGGCTGACCTAAGCAGCCAGTTCTTTCTAAAAGCATAACAACCTAGTCCTACTGAGGAAAACACCCAGCCTTAAAAGAAGGAATCCAGCTAACAGTTTTGGATGGTCACATGAGCCTCACATAGCATCCCTGGGGACAGGACACCAGCTAGGGTTGTTCTTCGAGGCAGGCTGAGCACAAAGACCCTGAAAGAGGTTCCAACTAGCTCGCCTCCGAGGGGGGCCTCAAGAAAAGCGGTGGCCCAATCACCTTGGGAGTCCCAGCAAAGAAAACCCCCAACGTTGACTTC
The DNA here is from genome assembly GCA_002335545.1 of Apodemus speciosus. Lineage (NCBI taxonomy): Eukaryota > Metazoa > Chordata > Mammalia > Rodentia > Muridae > Apodemus > Apodemus speciosus. The sequence goes on from BDUI01004005.1 coordinate 78,775, forward strand.
AGAGCTATCCAAGTGCCAGTGTTTGTACAGCCTTGTCAAGCGGCCATCTGTCCACGTAGCTTATAAAAAAAAGAGAAGGTCAACATACCACATCATCTTAGAGTTTGGAATAAACCCTATCACTTCTAACAAAAAAGGCCCTGTAGCAACCCGCAGACTGGACCGAAGCAGCAAGGTCCAGACTGTGCTTCCCAGCATCTGTCTGTCCTAGAACCTGCCTCTAGAGTGGAAAGATATCTGGCTTTCTTTTTTCCTCTCCTTATTAACTCAGAATTGTTCTTCCAAATAGCGTCAACCTTTATCCTGCGCTGGATATGTGGCAAATTATCTCGGTTCCCATGGAAAGCCAGGCTGTTAAGTCATGCTGAGTCACTGGGCTTCCAGGGCCCTGGGGAGGTCACCAGCAGGTTGGGGCAGGCTGAGGCTGGCAGTGTCCTCTCTGCCTTCCGTGCCAATGAAAGCAGAGCTTGGAATCAGGTTCAAGAAAGGGTGCACCAGGACCGAGGCACGGCAGGCCTCTCACACGCCCAGAGGTGGCACAGTCTGAGCTCCCCAGGGGCGGGGGCGCGCTGCGGAGAGATGGGCCCGGGAACAGGATGGAGAGATGTGTGGGAGAAATGTACCCTACAATAACAAAAGTGACCTCATTAGCATCAAAATGGAAAGACGCCTTTGATTTAGAGCTTGTTGGTGTTTGTTCTCCTTAGGGGTCTCACATGGCCAGGCTGGCCTTGGACTTAAGTCATTCTACCTCTACTTCCTGAGCATTGGGATCATAGGACAGTGCCAGCAGACATGGCCCAACTGAGTTTAAGAAAAAAAAGTAAGCTGGGGGTGAGGAGGCCAGTAGGCTGGCTCGGCAAGCAAACAGGCTTGCTGCTAAAGCTGATGATCTCATTCTGTACCCAGAACCCAGATAATGCAAGGAGAGAACTGGCTTCCGGCAAGTTGTCCTCTGACCTCCACAGATATGTGGTAGTATACAAACACACACACTGTAGTAGTGTACACACACGTGTGCACACACATATACACACGAGCACTCACACACACACATACATACACACATATGCACACACATGCACACATACACACATACACACACGTACACACATATACACACACAAATACACACATCATATACACACACATATATACATATGCACACACAGACACACATGCACACACATACATATACACACACACACACTACCCCCACCACCATCACCATTACCAAGAACACACAACTACCACCAACACAACACAATAAAATATGTAATCTTAATCTTAATACTTAATCTCAAATAAATGAATGAAAACTTTATAACTGCATCATTCCTTCTGATATTAAATTACCTTAAAAAATGAAACAAACTAACAAAATGCTGGGCATGGTAGCATACACCTTTAATCCTAGCACTCCAGAGGCAGGCAGATCTCTGTGTTCGAGGCCAGCCTAATCTACAAAGTTCCAAAACAGCCAGAGCAACACAGAGAAACCCTGTCCCAGAAAACAAACTAACAACAAACGAATTGATTAATCCTGCCAATGAATAATACTATTCTTAGTGGTATGAGGTTAATTGCTTTAGTTCCTTCGAAGCCCACGCTGTTCTCAAGTGGCCATTCCCAGCACAGCTGACCATGGCCATCAAGAAACACAAAACTCCAGGTAATTCTAAGCTACTGCCCACACCAGCCAGTGGACCCAGGCTCTCCAGGAGCGGATGGACATACAGGGCCAGCTGGCGACCCTGACGTACAGCTCCAAGGTCACAGTTCGAGTCTACAGAAACCAGAGGTGGCCAAGAGTTTCATTTGAACACATGAATTCCTCCTACCGCGGCAGAGGTGACCCAGATTCTTACAGGCTAGGCAGGGTGTGTGGGATTGAGCCACACAGTCCACAGCTTCTTGAAACCTGAACGTCCTTCTGACTGCTTGTCACTCTGAGCAGAGCAGACAAGAGGAGTGGGTGCCATTGCTCTGCTCCATCCAGAATGACCCCCACCAGTTACCCATATTTGACTGCACAGAAAGGATGAGGGCGAAGGACAGAGGACCCCAGGCTTGGTTGCTCCCATCAGCTGGTTATCTGACCCTCTCTCCACTGCAGCCAAGTTCAAGCGGTGTGAATGAAAATAAGCATCCCTCTTYSGAACAGTGGGACTTCAGGACGGGTGGGGGTGCCCTCCAGGTGTAGAGTAAGCATGACCTTAACCATCCAGATGCAGCCAGCTCACTGAGGCCAGCCTCGGCGGGTGTAGAGTCTAAGAGCCCAGAAAAATAGATGTGTGCCCTTCCCTCCAGTGAGACTGGGGTTATAGAGCTAAAAGGCAGGCAGGGAAAGAACCCACAACTAGTCTAGTAAGGCACCGGGCAGTTCAGGCACTTTAAGCACTGACGTCGCACACCTACTGACTGTGTATGGCATCCAGAGAAGCCATCTAAATTCCTTACCCTCGTCACTGGGGGGATTACCCGCACATGCCRCAGAGGGCAGCAAGGCTTCTGAGCTCCACAGAGTCAATCAAGCAGTCCCCACTGCCTGGACACAGTGTTTTAAAAAAAGGGTTCAGAGGAAGCTCAAGCTGCCACTCTAGGTGGCACATATCTGCTTCCACAAGAGGCAAAAAACGGTAGGCTCTAGGATGGAGCCATGGAGACCAAGAAGGGCAGTGACCACCAAGGTCAGCGTCTCACCAGGAAAAGGCAGAAGGCTTCGAGAGATGGCCGTGTCGATGGCAGCACAGGGACGTGATTACATGTAATGTCATTGAAATACATGGTTTAAGATAGTTAACAGGAAGCTGGGCGTGGTTGTGCACACCTATAACTGCAGCACACAGAAATCTGAGGCAGGAG
>BDUI01004006.1:0-10741 GCA_002335545.1 Apodemus speciosus
TTTTATTTTATTTTATTTTATTTTATTTTATTTTATTTTATTTTATTTTAGACAAGGTTTCTCTATATAGCCAAGGTTGCCTTAAACTTGCTCTGTGGTCCAACATGACTTCAAACTCATAATCTTCCTGCCTCAGCCTCCTTGGTTATAAGACTAAAGTAGAGATCTACCTCATCTGGCTAATGTTCCCACTGATCTATTATCTACTCTTCTTAATTCGTGTAAACTCTGAATGAGGGACAAATGATTTCCTGGTGCCTAGAACAGCATAGCACATAGTAGGTAATTTGTTTTGTACATTTCTCCCATCTTTGMCTTTCATCAAGATGATTAAAATCTGAGGGGGGAAAATGGTGAGAAAAGAAATGCACATCCTCAGAAGTAGGATGGTTTTCGATCAACATAAAATGAGAGGTGAAGAGATGAAAGTTCCTACTGAGTGAGATGCCAACAAAGCATGCCAAGGTAGACTCTAATGGAGATGCTTATTGATTCTGATTGTGATTTATATTAATGACCATTATTTTCTATTGAGAGTAATGCATACTAATAACTGTCTTGCAACTTTATACTCACTCCAAAACTAATGTGGTCACATAAAATAAGGTCAGCTGTCACACTGTCCAATGTCCTCCTGTTCCTTTACTTCCATCTAAGTTGTCAAAGTATCTTTTGGTTTAAAAAAAAAAGGCCTCTTTTGAAGGAGAGGAATATTTAAGTAAGCACCCATTGAACTTTGCACACACCATAATAAATATACATTACAAGTAGATTGGTGACCATGACCCACTTTGGGATTAGGGGTTTTCATGAATTGGTTTTGAGGTGTATATTTCCTTTTCATGAGTCAAATATATTTAAAGGCTTTTCTGTGTGTTCACGGGACTCCATCCAAACCTATGACTCAAGAGAGTTTCCTTTTGTTTTTGARCAAAGAGGTTTCTATTTACCTAAGATGTGTCCTTTGTTCTGTAAACAGTTGCTCACAGAAGCGTTGTTACTTTGATACTTGAATTGTTACTTGAACAATTCAATGTGAGGATGGTGGATTCTACCTAAGATCATCCCAAGGTAAAAAAGAAAGATAACATGGTAGTCATGGTTAAAACCCCTTGAGCCCATGGAAGGTAGACCACTATTGAAGAACTCTAGACTCATGCTCCTGGAAATCAATTATACTGTTTAAAAAGATGAACTAAAAAGCAATTTCAGTTTCACAGAGAGCAGCTGCCCTCTCTGACAAGAAACAACTACTTGTTTTAAACACCAAGCATTATGCTCATCCAGAATCAGCCTGGGTAAATTCTGACGCCAAAGTCTAGCAGCAGGAACTCTATTTCCTTGAAAAGCTCTTCTTTACTGGCACAATATTAACTCTTGTTGCTTCAGCAAAAAGAGAAGATGTACTGGGATATGAAGTAATATGGGGAAACATGGGACAGAATGTTGTAGTGGGAAAAAATTCAGAAAACCTGACTTCTAACACCATAGCTTCTTCGAGCTTTATATTCCAGAATGTAAAATAATAATAGAACTCTCTTAGGAACAAGAGAAAGGGAAAGAGAGAGAGAGAGAGACAGAGACAGAGAGACAGAGAGACAGAGATAGACAAAGACAGACAGGCACACAGACAGGCACACAAATAGACACACAGGGTGGGGGGAGATTAGCATCTTCCTTGGGCAGAAATAATAAAGGGTCTATCTACACCAAATTATCAAGAAAGTAATAAAACATCATAAAATATGATGTGGAGATGAGGAGATGATTCAGTGGGTAAAAACTTGCTGTACCAAGCATCAAGACCTGAATTTTAATCCCGAAATGCTGATGTAAAAAGCTGTCATGGCTGTGGGTAAAGGCATGCTGATGTTGAGAGCTCCCTGGCCAGTCTAGCCAAAATTACAAACTTCAAATTCCCTGAAAATACCCTGTCTTAAAGTCACAAGATGGAGATCATAGAGGAAGACCCCTAACATTCACATACATGTACATCACATACTCATATGCATGTATCAGAGACGTGCATATACATACAGACATGGACACACTCACATGCATGTAACACAGACATGCACACACACAGACATGGACACACACTCACATGCATGTAACACAGACATGCACATACGCAGAGAAAATGTTTTAAAAAATATTTAAAAAATAAATATTATTTTCAAAATGTCCCCTTCCCCAGGGAATTTATTTAAAATTCTATKAATAAAGTATGATTACAACACAAAATTAGGAAATCTGCCCCAAGATTCTTATGTAAGGTGTGTCCAACTCATTTCAACTCAACCAGCTTTAGAAAGCTATATGACCTTGGACAACACCGGACAACACCACAGATTTTGTAGATTCATTTCCATGGCTAGGAACTGCCCTCCCTCCATGTTTAGTAAACCATGCTGTGCAACAGAGACAAGCCTTGTTGATAACTCACGCATTCTAATCCATGGCTGCGGTGCCAGGACCTTTGATGTCATCATGTCCCCATGGCATCTCACCTGCTCAGGAGCCTTGTAGAAACTGAAAGCTAAATAAACCCTTTCCTCCCCAACTTGCTTCTTGGTCATGATGTTTTTGCAGAAATACAAACCCTGACTAAGAGACACATACCTCAAATGTGACACTGTCACAAAGGCCTTTTCCTATTTGTCACTGAGATGGACCTTGCTTTGTTTCCCAGATTAGAATCAAATTCGTGGGTGCAAAGGAGGCTTCTGCCTCAGGCCTCTTGAGTATCTGGAGCCAGAGGCTCCATCTACCTTACCTTGCTCTCGTTTGCTCTAATTAAAATGATACTGGGCTGGAGAGATGGGCCAGGGGTTAAAAACACTGGCTGTCTTTCATGGGGATTGTTTGAGTCTCAGTACCCATATGGCAGGTCATAGCCATCCATTACCACAGTTCCAGAGGCTCCAACAGCCTTTTCTGGACTCTGTGGGCATCAGGCACTCACATGGTGCACATGCATACATGCAGGCAAAACAATCATACACATAAAATAGAATAAATAAATATTTAAAAATARAAATATTTAAACTAGTACCTCCCTATGGGTCTGTTCCCTCAACTGCCTTGTCTTTCCTTAGCCCTGTTCACCATCTGATATATATATATTCATCTAAATATTCTCTCTATGTATGTGCTTGCATAGAGTACTCATGAAGTACATTTTCATACACTGATCAAATATACTCAATAAGTTTGACCATCTTTTAGAACAAGGAAGGATAGTGACAAAATGGAGAAAGGGAATTCAATGCCATTGTGTCACTGGTTGTTTCTCTCTTCTATATCTTCCAAAATGTTGGCAATGGCTTCCTGTCAGGCAAAAATTACAGCTCCAGGGGATGGGCACTCCACTTTCWTCTCTTCATGAGATGACCACACTCTGTGATTTCCCCAGAGGTAACAGCACATCTTCATAGATTTTACTGTCCTGAGAGYAAAGCTGTTGGGTAAAGCCTAGGAATAAGGTCTTGATAAAGATGTACCTGACACCAACTTCCTTTCTCTCCCCTTTTCAAATCCAGACTCTYGAGCCTTGATTTTATTTGTCTGGCCGACAAGGTCAAGTTTGGAAAACTTACTTAAATTCAAAAAGCACTAATAAAACGTAGCAATTTACATGCTTTGCTCCTCCTCCATCTGGGTTGTTGGTCAGTATAATTTCCTAGCTCTAGAATTCCTGACGATGATGTTCATTTTTTTCCTTTCCTCTTGGGCTTAGGGGGAGACACTACCACTCTAGGATCATCTACAAAAAAATCGTTTCTGATGATTCTTAATAGATGCGTCCTCGGGGAGCACAGAAGACAATTTCTGCTTGTGTCAGAAAGCACTTATTAAGAGCTCCTAACACTGGAACCAAAAACTGAAATTCTCTACAACGTGATGTCATTACTGAACAGCACTAGAATTTTCTGAGGAGTTACAAAATTGGTAAAGTGGGAAAGTAAATATATGTTTCAATTTTTTTTAAGTTTGTCCTTGTCAGATAACTGGAAGCCACTATTTCCATGTTTACTGCCAGTTTCTTCACAGTCTGATGGCTCTGTTTGCTTTAAGGAACCATACACATCTTAGAAGTCCCTAGCTCCTGAACTGTACTACARTGATACGTAGGGCTATGAATATCCCGTGTTTCTGTATTAAATACTGCTGATGTCATGCAAAGTAGCTCAACTACTTGATCTGGAAATATCCTTTCCTTAAAGTTAAGCCATTAAGGCCCCAGCTCACTTATGARCAGTGTCTCACCCAGATGTACTTCAAGGTCTGAGCCTTGCTTGTCCYGATGTTCCYCCCTCMSTGCAAAATTTGCCCTAAAATTGCTCATTTTAAGCGCTRAGCCATTCTAGGTTATTTTCCCAATCTAGCATTCTTATTTGTGACCAACACATGGCGGTATTCTAAGAAGCAACATTCTTTCATCAAGAGGCTTCTCAGGTAGACTGTAGGGAATTGAGAGCCAACAACTTAAGTCCAATTTGTTTTATTTTAAGGATTTCCTTTTTCTTTCTTCAGTCAACAGATGACAATATAARTAGACATTGATCAAGTTAAATGATGATGAAGAAATTAACTCAACTATTCAGAACCTAAAGTATCAATCACTTTTCAACTTTAGCATGCATAGAATGCTAATATCATATAGGAAGTATTAAGTAATAGATATTGTTTATTGTACTAATTTTGCTAATGGAGAATGTGAAAAGTAGCCTTGGTAACCTTCCCCAAGTCAAACACCCTGTAAGCAACAGAACATAGATTTATTCCCCAGCATACATGTTAAACCATTCTTATTGGGATTTCCAAAAATGGCTACTATAGGAAACCAGCTCCACAACTCAACTATTTAAAATACTTCGAGTGTCATTTTCATTAATTTAATTCATGGTATTTCACCACAAATGTTGTCAAACATAGGCTCTAAAGAGACCTGTTAACCTTGGAATTACACAAACACACTACAGCGTGCCATGGTTTTTGTCTTTGACTTTGTTTAGGATCTTTTTTTTTCTTTGTCCACACCCACCACTGACACCCAAGGAAACATTATTGCAGAAACTATTCCCCATGATGGCAAAGGACAGAACCTCAGACTCTCTTCCTAGCCTTCCTGGCTCCAGACTGCCCATTACAAAGAAGCTTGCTCTATATTTTCCAAGTGAGTCACACGCCAGAAAACCTTTGTCACAGGTCGCTAAGCGTCTATGGCCAATTTCAATGTGGTCTCTAGTGTGTCCTGGTTCTGAACTCCAGATGAATGTCCTCCTAAAGGTCCATGTGTTAAGGGTTGGATCCCCAGTGTGGCACTAGTGGGAGAGATTACAAAGTAGAGTCTAATAAGCCTCAGGCACTGGGGTGTGGCCCCAAAAGGAGTTCTCAGATCCGATCTCTCTAGTCCTCCTTCTGTTTCACTCCAAGGCTTTAGATGGGAGCAATTCGCTCTACCTCGTGCTCCACTGTGRTGTGCAACACTTGCCAGGGGCACAAAGAAATTGATCCCCCTGCCCTTGGACTGGGACCTCTAATTCTGTAAGCCAAAATAAATCTTTTCTACTCATACTTTAATTGCCTCAGATATTTCATTATAATAATATGAAATTGGAAAATATATCATGTTAAGTGATTCTGTAGATAGGTCTCTCAAGCAAACAATCAATTTAAAATATGGAGCATGAAGCTAAACAGAGAGTTCTCAAAAGATGAAGTACAAATTGTGGAGAAGTAACTTTTAATGTCCCACATCCTTAGCCATAAGGTAAATTAAAATGACTTTGTTATTTTATCTTATGACCGACAAAATAGCCAATATCTTGTTAAAGGCAATACATGCTGGTACGGATTTGGAAAAGGAGAACAAGGATTTACTACAGGTAGGAGGACCTACTGGTGCAGTCGCTATGGAAATCACTGAGGAAGTTCCTCAAAAAGGTAAAAATAGWTCTGCTATGTGATCCAGCTATGCCACTTATACTGACTGGTTTTGTGTGTCAATTTTACACAGACTGGAGTTTTCACAGAGAAAGGAGCTTCAGTTGAGCAAGTGCCTCCATGAGATCCAGCTGTGAGACATTTTCTCAGTTGGTGATCAAGAAGGGAGGGCCCCTTGTGGGTGGTGCCATCCCTGGGCTGGTAGTCCTGTGTTCTATAAGAAAGCAAGCTGAGCAAGCCAGGGAAAGCAAGCCAGTAAGAAACATCCCTCCATGGCCTCTGCATCAGCTCCTGCTTCCTGATCTGCTTGAGTCCCAGTCCTGACTTCCTTTAGTGATGAACAGATGTGGAAATGTAAGCTGAATAAACCCTTTCCTCCACAACTTGCTTCTTGGTCTTGATGTTTGTGTAGGAACAGAAACTCTGACTAAGACACCACTCTAGGACATATACCCAAAGGACTTCACATCCTACTCTAGAGATACATTCTCATCCATCTTCATTGTGGCTCTGTTCACAATAGCCAGGAAATGAAAATAGCTTAGATATCCACCGACGAAATGAATGGGTAATAAAATGTAATGCACCTACATAATGGAGTATTATTCTTGTATTTTAAAAAAAATCAAAATTATTAAATTCACAGGAGCTGTATGNTCTGCTATGTGATCCAGCTATGCCACTTATACTGACTGGTTTTGTGTGTCAATTTTACACAGACTGGAGTTTTCACAGAGAAAGGAGCTTCAGTTGAGCAAGTGCCTCCATGAGATCCAGCTGTGAGACATTTTCTCAGTTGGTGATCAAGAAGGGAGGGCCCCTTGTGGGTGGTGCCATCCCTGGGCTGGTAGTCCTGTGTTCTATAAGAAAGCAAGCTGAGCAAGCCAGGGAAAGCAAGCCAGTAAGAAACATCCCTCCATGGCCTCTGCATCAGCTCCTGCTTCCTGATCTGCTTGAGTCCCAGTCCTGACTTCCTTTAGTGATGAACAGATGTGGAAATGTAAGCTGAATAAACCCTTTCCTCCMCAACTTGCTTCTTGGTCTTGATGTTTGTGTAGGAACAGAAACTCTGACTAAGACACCACTCTAGGACATATACCCAAAGGACTTCACATCCTACTCTAGAGATACATTCTCATCCATCTTCATTGTGGCTCTGTTCACAATAGCCAGGAAATGAAAATAGCTTAGATATCCACCGACGAAATGAATGGGTAATAAAATGTAATGCACCTACATAATGGAGTATTATTCTTGTATTTTAAAAAAAATCAAAATTATTAAATTCACAGGAGCTGTATGYAATTATTCTGAATGGTGTAACACACACCCAGAAAGGGAATGGTTTGGTATTGTATTAGTTACTTTTTTATTGCTCTGAGAAAACACCATGGCCAAGGCAAGTTCTAAGGAGAAAAGTCTCTTTGGGGTTGTGGTTCCAACAGGGTAAGAATTCATCACCATCACAATGAGGAAAGGCAGCAGGAAGCTGGGAATGCACATCTGAAACAACAAGCACAGCACAGAGAGGGATTAGAAATGTCACAACTCTTTAAACTCTCAACTCCCACCCAGTCATGAACGTACTCAGCAAGGACACTCCTCCTAAGCCTCTCCAAACAGTACCACCATCCGGGGACCAAGTATCCAAATGTCTGAGACTACGGGGAAACATGTCAATCAGATCATCACACATTTTCTTTTATTTGTGAATATTAGCTTGAATCTTCTGATATGTGTTTCATTGGAAATAGATGTAAAGGTCATAAAGTTAGAAGGAGCCAAAGAATTCTGGGAGGATACTCAAAAGGAGGGGAGATAGATAGCTGTGCTACAAAACCTTCGAGGGGATTAATGGAACAGAACAAGAAGAGGRATGGAGGATGGGAGGGCAGAGCAAAGGAGGGAACATGAGGAGGGATAAGTATTCAAAAATAGAAAGTGGAGGGCTGGAGAGACGGTTCAGTGGTTAAGAGCACTAACTGTCCTTCCACAGGTCCTGAGTTCAATTCCCAGCAACCACATGGTGGCTCACAACTATCAATAATGGGATCCAATGTCCTCTTTTGGTGTGTCTGAAGATAGTGAAAGTGAGCTCATATACATAAACTAAATAAATAATTCTTTTTTAAAAATAGAAAATGTGTGTGTGTGAAAGAGGGAGAGGGAGAGAAAGAAAGAGAGGGAGGGAGGGAGAGAAAATTCTTACCCTACAATGCTACATTGGGACCCCATCCCACTACTAGACACCACAAGCTAACAAATAAAAAGCCCAGTACAAGAAACAAATTTTCATTTTTGAAAATTTTGGCTAATGAGGTCCCCCTGAGCCTAAACATTACAAGCTATTACCAATGCTACTGGTTAGCCCCCAGAAACTTGATTGTAAGGCCCTATTGTTGAAGACACTGTAAACTTGCATGATAGAACTTGAAACTATTAAGCTGTTACTAACTAAGATGTATTCCTACAGGCTGGTTTTCATAGTGCTGGTAGGTACTATGCAAGCTACTGGAAAAGAAACGCAGTCATCACTACCCAGCTGTGAACACTGTCAGCTACAATATTGACTGTCCTGGCAAGAAATGCCCACTGGTGAACTAGTGGTTCATGGGAACAATTAACCACTTCCTTTTTAAATTTCACTCACACTTCACAAGATGAAAAACATCCGAGTCACCAGTGTTKGGCCAGGAACCTGTGTCAAGACAGGTCACAGTCCATAGAAAAGAACTTACCTACCATTATTGCTCTAAATGGACTCACTGTGAGCTATTACTTCACCCTTAGTTTAATTCATCTCAAAATTTTCATCAGAGAAGCTTCTATTTGCAGTGGATGGCGATTAATGTAGGGACCTACAGCAATCCAGTATACAGAAGACTGAGGAATGCTCATCTCTGAGTGAGATGCTTACATCATAGCTCTTCCTCCCAATGTCCAGGGTTCATTATAGAAGAGGAAGARTAGAAGAGCCAGAKGTGGTAAATGACTTMKAAACACTGTCCTCTAGATAAAACAGGATTGTCAGCAGTTRTAACAATATGCAGAAGTCTCGTGCAAGCTCAAGCTAGACCAATACCCAGAATGGAGAGGGAAGTACACATTAAGTCTAACCCCTAGCTGGGTGACTATCAGCAATTGATAGCTTTTTGGAGGCGGGGAAGGAGGGAGGGAGGGAGAAAGGAGGGAGGGAGGGAGAAGTCACTTTTCTTTTAGAGTGCTACCACTGGTGGGTCAACCATGCTTCAGTAGAGGCTCATTCACTCATGAATATGTGAACAGCATAAATTGGACTTAATGGATTTAAAAAAAAAGACACAAAGTTAGAAGGGTTAGGAAGGTGGGCAGTTCTGGAAAGAGGAGTTTGGGTGAGGGGTAGATATGGTCAAGACACACTGCACAGAATTCTCAAAGAACTAATAAAGAGAGGAGATAAATAAATAATCACTGGCAAAGTGCTCTCCAAGGCTGAAAGCAGCCCTGCCGTCTCTGAAAGGTGGAAAAGTAGAATTGCAGTGACCCAAGCCCCGCTCGCTGGCTGACCCTCAATTATCCAAAGTCTCTCAGCACTGAACATTTGAACTAATGAGCTCATTGATTTGAATGTTGCCTCAAAGTACAGAAGAAGKGGAAATGAACACGCGTTAGTATTCTCAYCTATRTATTAGTACCTATAGTCCTCAACGGACAACAGTTTCCAAGTGGATGCTCATGAATCTCTTATTATAGAGTTCAGAGAGCATCCTGACTTCCCTGATCTCTGTGGAAAACTTTCACCTTTCACGAGTTTTCTCACATAAAAGTGAGATAATAAAAGCTCTATTCTAAAGCTTCTAAAGTCAAATCAACGCTAGCACATAACAAATACTCATTAAAGATGGCCATTACTAAAGCTGAGCTGAGTTCAACATGGCCTTTGGCAAGTCATTTCTCCCTTCCAAGAGCTTATTCTCAAGCCTTGAGAGGTTCTAGTGGCCTAGTCTATCAAAAAAAGTTGAAAGAAGTTGGACTCATTGAATAGATCATAATAAGGTCACAGCCTGTCTTGCTATGACTCACAAATTCAGTCAGAAAACAAGGTGGGTATCCAATTCCAGCACCTAGTAGTCTTACCAGTCTTTAAACCATTAATAGAAATGCAAAGTAGACTTCCYCGAACAAGTCTTGGTGCTAACCAGGAAAGGAATAGTCTCTATCAGTCTGTTACTTTAACAACRAAGAGTCAAGGATTGCCTCCGGGCAGAAGTGACTTGTGCTTTGAGTCCCAGCACTCAGGAGACAGAGGCAGGCAGGTCTCTGGTCTCTATAGACCATCCAGGTCTATGGAGTGAGTTCCAGGACAGCCAAGGCTACATAAACAAATCCTGTCTTGAAAAGCCAAAAACTAACTAATTAATGAATTAGCTAATTTATTACTTGATTAAAAAAAGTTCCTTTCATCATGGGAGGCAGGAGGTAGGGGCCTGAGTGGGTAAGGGAAAGAAAGGTAACTTTCCTGTGGAAGAGTTAGGGAAGGACTGAAGGGCCTCAGGSAGATGGCAACCCCACAGGAAGACCAGCGTCAAGTAGCCTGGACCCCGGAGAGCTCCCAGAGACTGAGYCACCAACCAAAGAGCAAACAGATGCTGGTCCAAGGCCCCTGRTACATAYGTAGCAGAGAGCCGCCATGTCTGGCCTCAGGAGAAGAGGATGTGCTTTATCCTACAGATACTTGACGCACCAGAATGGGGGCTACTGAGGGGGAGGGAGCTCAGAAGTGAAGGGGAGGGGAGATGGGAGAAGGAACTCT
>BDUI01004007.1:0-13274 GCA_002335545.1 Apodemus speciosus
AACTACAACATTCACCACACTCACAGCTTAAGGATGCAAGTCCTTTGGAAGAACTGGTACCATCACGAAATAGCTTTCTGAAATCCATGTTAGATAATGTTTTAGTTAACGTAACAGCCAAGGTAACCTATAGTACTTGTCCTCAGCCCAATACAGGTCACTTTCAGAGAAAACAAAAGCCAGTCCTCCTTCCCACAATGCCCAAACGAACCAACCAAACGGAAACAACGCACCCAGTACATTCAAAATAGGAACAACAAAACATACTGAGGGAAAACAGTTTAAGCCATAAACCATTTTTAAGCCCCTAAATTCTCTACATTCCTGCTAACGGAAAAATTAGCTCCRTGGGCACGAGAGTCCATGTTTGTTTGTTTTTATTATCAGTGAGGTAATTACTCTCTCAGCACAAGAAGAAAAGGCCAAGATAGCCTATGGATATGAGCTAGTTTTTCAGCCAGACAACAATAATCTGAATATTGAAATAGAATTTAAATCAGCTACCAAATGAGGTAGTGTTCTACAAAGATTAGATTGAAAACCTTGCCACAGGGAAAGACTACCCAAACGGATTTGAACCATAAATACCAAACGGAGAGGAAACTGGGCAACAAGTCAGCCCTACGCAGTGGGACAACTCATCCCAGATAAGGGGGCCCAGGGAAAGGGAGGCGGCATCCCTCGGGGAGTCCCAGGCAGACSGGGTGAACGAAAGAATGAGACCAGGGCTTACACTGTGCTGCATGCTCCTCCACAGAGTCCTCTGGGAAGCAAGAGGAAGACAGATTCAAAAGAAAAACAGAGAGAGATTATTTTATACATCATAGCACAGCACAGGCAGAAAGCGTAGATTCATCAGTTGGCTGACATCCCGTCTACCCCCGCCCACATTCGTAGTGACTCAGAGAATACCCCAGGCACCTTGACATCCAGGACAAGGTGAGATACGTGCTGGAGTTGATTTGGATTAAATCATCACAAGCTGATGAGTTAACTTCCAGGTCTTTTTCTTTTTCTTTCTTTTTTTTTTTAAGGTTGACTTTTATAAACCACATTCCTCTAAGGACTGTAATTTAGAGTTCAGATTTGCCCTAATGAAAAAGCCGCTACTGTTAAGTAATGGACAGTCCCCGCCTGAGTGTGTTTGGGAGCGAGTGTGTTGTGCTCTGATTTCCTGAGTCCTCTAATCGCCTTTCAGGAGGATAGTGCCCAGCACCTCTGCGTGCTCAGACCCGAGAACTCCGGTGACATTGTGATGATTTAGTTTTGTACCTGATATTTCCAGCAAGTGGGAGCTGCCGAGACTCGGAGCCTTTACGTGAAAGCCGTTAAGACAATCCGCAGAGGATAAATTTAGGAAAAGGAGAAGARAGCCAATCGCTTTCAGAGTGCAAATAATGACGCCTGGCCCACTTAACTTGAAACCTTTAGCAGCCTGTGGGGACAGAGGAGCTGCTGCTGGGRTGAGATATGGCGGTGAGACCAGTCTGTCAGCAGGAGCAGCTGATGGCCTTGGCAGTGAGGACTCTGATGTTTCCCCCAAAGCCAGCTCTCTATCAGTGACTGAATTTACACAAATATAACCATTCGGTTTTGGAAAACAAAGCTGGACTCAGGGTAGCATGTCCGAAGACTGCTGGTTACTGTCAGCAGCGGGTTAGGCCACACAACTTTCCAAGAACACGTGCAATCGCTTCTGTGTGGTATGGGAATCTATACGCTCCTAACAAAGGCACTGAGCTTGTTTTGTTTTGTTTTTTTCTTTTTTTGGGTGTGAAAGATACCATGTTCTTTCCAACTCTCTTCTGCAAGTTTTAGCATCAACTTGAGGCTTGAGACTTTTGGCTCTAAAACAAACCCCTTAATTACCAGCTCACATAAAAACACAGTTTTACAATAACAGACATAAGAACATTTACCAACAGATTCCAGAGTCAATACCACAGGCACTAATTTAAAAGGTGCCAAGAAGCCACCCCACCCCCAAGAGCAAGCGTCAGAATGAAGTTATTTTCATTTCYGCTAACAGGGCGGGGTAAGTGGAGAGTTCTATTGATGTTGGGCTTTTAAAACATTTTCCTCTGCTGAAACAGAGAAATCTTTCCCAATTATCCTCCTTTTCTGGGACGCACGCTTCTTATGAATATTTAGGAGACATCTTTGCAGGGCAAAGCTAAGGCAGGAGGAGGTATTGCAAGCCTTGTTTATAAATAGCGGAGATGGGCTATCACAGAGAACAGAGAGCCATCTGGAGGACTCCCAGGGTTGCCCCTTTGAACAGGTCCGTGAAAGACCACACCTGACGCTGTGCCTCTGTGTGGAAGGCAGGCACAGCTTAAAGGGGACAGGCCTTGGGGAGGCCGGGGCTGCACGGGGAGCCTGTGAAGGGAACTTGGGGTCCAGCGTCTGCGCCTGCATCTGCGTCTGCATCTGTTTCTTAGGAATCACTTCGGTGGAACAGCTTTTGATGTGGGAATGCTTGATTTTAGGAGTGAAGGAGAGGAACTGGAAGGAGGCTGGCTGTGATTTACAAATGGCTGGTTCTCAAATTTGAAGAGAGATCAGAATCTTATCACATAGGGTGTGAAGGAGGCTGCAGTTCTCAAGGGCACAGCCTGATGTCACACCTGGGAGCGAGTCCGTAGCTTTGCTGATGGAGAGCGAGCATTGTACAGTCAGCTCAGCTCCTGGCTTAGTACCAGGGCCCCAGGGCAGGGATGAATACTGTGTGGAGTAGTGGGATTCCCCCCCCCCATTTTATCTTCCTCATTTAAGGGTATGTGTTTACTTCCCTTAGAAGGTGCTTTTCTGTTACAGAGGAAAACTACCAGGTGACTGTCATAGATATCAATATGGTATCCAAAAAGGCTCTATTCGTGTATACTGTGGTGAGAGGGAGGTTTGCTCTTGTGAGAGTTTTGAGCTGTGTAACACTACACTGTGCTCTGTGGGAACAATTCTGTATGTGAGATGCCTAAAACGGATTCATCTCACATTGAAAGGCCCAGCCTCCTTGAACGATGGCTTTCACACTACCAAAGTGAAATCAAATCTATGCTCCCCAAACGTTTCTGCATAGAGAACACAGAGCACGTGGTGAAGTAGAAGGCAAACGGGACACTCTAAAGAAAACGGACATTCTTGAGAAAGGCTCACCACGTTGTTTGGGATAGTAGAATCATTTGCTTAAAAGAAAAATAATAACTAATTTAATTTTTTTCC
The DNA here is from genome assembly GCA_002335545.1 of Apodemus speciosus. Classification (NCBI taxonomy): domain Eukaryota; kingdom Metazoa; phylum Chordata; class Mammalia; order Rodentia; family Muridae; genus Apodemus; species Apodemus speciosus. The sequence continues at coordinate 3,223 of BDUI01004007.1, forward strand.
TTGAAAATGTGATAGAGGGCAGGAGTACGCAAGGGGAGACAGGTTGAAACAAGCCATACTTATGGCTTCTTTTCCAAAACATGGGCTGAGGAGGGATTTTATTCCCTAATAAAAGGCAATAAATTCAAATCATAATTTAGCAGTTAACAAGAAGTACCCTTTCACTTTGACACTTAATGGACGGACCTTTATGCTGTTAAATACATTTGGTTTTTTTTATAGAGAGAGAAATGCTGAGATATACTTACACAGAGGCCAAACACAACCGATTTAATCTTCTGAGTTCTACACTACAGAAGGGGTATTAACTAAAACTATAAAGCCATTCATAACAGTGACTAATAAAAGGATTTCACAACCAACAACCCTCGAGATTGAGTTTATATGACACAATCAGATGTGGTTCAGATGCTGTATGACCCGAAGGGTTTTATCTGTTAATTTTACATCAGAATAATTGGTAAAGCAGCATCCACAGCACTAACAACCACGAGGGTATATAAATTGTTTATAGTATTATGAAGTGAAGGTATTGAATTGGAAATGATCAGGCCATATTTCTTTGAAGTTAGGAGCTCTTAATTTTTATGTCATTTGAAAAAAAATTAGAAACCATTTATTATGTATATAGTAGCCATCACCATATAAATTTTTCTGACATAAAAATCACCCAGTCCTGGACACATATTCAAATGGTCCTAAGTTCCCAGCTTTAAATAGACATGTAGGAAACAAAACGAAACATCAATATTAATTTGGAACTTCCTAAAAGAGACTTTCCAAACATAAAACTTAGTTTTTGAGGAATTATAGGAAAAAGACAGGCTGTCATAACCACGCAAGTGACCCTTTAAAGAAAAGAATGAATCAGGCAAATCAGAAATGTGCTTCTGTTAATCAGGCATCTGGGAGGCCCAGCAACCACACTTTCAAAGTAATATTTTGGAGGACAAATAAAGTTGGGATTTTAGGCACTGCACTAGTGGATTAATAGTTTTAAGAKTTCTTAAATAACCAAATCTATGATCTAAAAGAAAAAAGGAATCCTTTACTGCCCACCATTCTAACTGAGAATGGGAACAGATACCAGATGCAAGCCTCTTCAACCTTTAGGAAGCCCATGGCCCAGCCCTTACAGAGCAAAGGACCTGGCGCAGATAGCGCCTCCCTGGTCCTCACAGGCAGCAGTCGGAGTACTCACCAGCCGGTCCAAGCTTGTGCCTGCTGCGGTTGTGGGTCTTTCCTCAGGGTTGTAGGGCCGAAAACGGGTGTTGAAATTTTCCGGAGCCGAGCGAGCCGATCTGAGAGCAGGAGCGGGCTTGGGCTGGCCACAGCCTTGAAAGACCTGGGAAGATCAGAGCACGGGTCAAAATTAAGCTGAGATTAAACCCACAATCGAGAGGCAAATAATACAGCATTCCTCGCATTTTGCTTGAAAGTCTTACTTCTAAAATCTCTACTTTTTGAAGGTGAAGTTATAAACACTGATAAGAAAGAGTTGTCACACGAAAATAGCGACCAGCTACGTGCATGTCCTGCTCGCGATTTACCACAGTCATCAGCACCTACCGATTTCATATTTGCAACTTTGTCTTCTTACTGAAGATTTGTTCATAACCCCCAAAATCAATGCTCATAATACAATGTGGCAAACCCCAAACAAACAAGCTAACGGYTCCATGTGCAGGTTGGTAGCAAACACTGCGTTCCAGCCTCTGTGTTATAGTGTAAAGAATTACCCTCCTTGTGGTCCACTTAACCCATGTTCTCACACTGCGATTTCACTGTATAAATGGGTCCCTGGCGTGGACAGTGCTTACACACTGTCTAATGTGCTGGACACCCGGAAGGAAGTGGTGTGTCTCCTAGGGATAACACACACTTCATTCAGCTCTGAGTTTGGTCTCTTGAGTTCAATGTTCATCAAGTACACAGATCTTAAATAAGATTTCTCAATCCAAGACAAATTAGAATAGGTTTCCAGTTGGGCCGCCAGGTCACACTCTAACCGGAAGCGTCTAGCCCCATGTTTCCCTTAGGAGTCGGGATTCAGAATTTGCCAATCCAGTTTGCAAGACCATATGGAGCAAAACTTCTACAAATAGCAGGCACTGCCTATTGAATTATGGGAATTATAATAGGTTACTTCATAGGATGCCTTCAGCATTAAGCCAGTTATGTCACAGGCTCTTTCCTATACTTGAATTTGGGATTCAATAAACAACATTCTGGACCCATATTATCTACCATGAAAAGTGTATTTCATATGCTGCATACCAAGGCCAAATGGCTTTGAAGGGCTCTCTCCTGAGTAACAAAGCCCTTCGCTGGAGGAACTTTCTGAAAATATTCTCCTGAGCAATGGTGAGGAAATAGGGCAAGCAAATACGGGTGAAATCCACGAAATGGTATTTTCTTCTAATTTGGTTGTTGACAGCTGTTCATGCCGCCACTGGGGTTGCTGTGGGAAAGCGCACAGCTCATTGTAATGAATTTAGGGACCGAGTTGCCAATCTTTTTCCACAGCGATTCCACTCAGATGGGTGTGGGAGCACCTCCTCTGTTTCTAGATGTTTTCTCTTCTGAGCAGTTATCAAGAGGCAATACATTTCCTAGACTTTCAGGAAACAGTGTGATGGCTCTTCTTGGTTGTCACATGACTACATTTGGAATTAACTAAAACCCTCGTGGCTGGGTACACGTGTGAAGRATTGGGGGGGTGTAATTAAATAATTTGAATTGTGAAGACCCACTTTTAACTAGGTCTTTGGACTGAGGAAGAGAATACTAGGACCTGGTTTACAGATGACTCTGCACGCAGTGTAAGCACCACTCAAAAATGGCCTGTCACAGCACTACAGCTCCTCTCTGGGGCAACCTTGAAAATCACAAGTCAAGGGAAATCTTCACAGTGGACAGCACTTTGGCCAGAGTACACAGCCATAAGTTTTGTTTGGAAGGAGGAATGCCCAGATGGGAAACTGTTCACTGATTCATGGGCCAATTGGATCAGCTGAATGATTAAGGACTTGGAAAGGGCAGGATTGGAAAATTGGTGAGAAAGAATCTGGGAAAGATGTATGTGGGGACAGATCTCTCCACATTGGTGAAGGATTGGAAGATGTTTTCCCTTCCGGGCAGTTATCAAGAGGTCTCATGGATCTCATGCAAATGTTCAAAAGGTGACTTCAATAGGAAAGTTCAACAACCAGGTAGATAAGAAGGTACGTTTGGTGCATGGTCAACCTCGCTCCCCAGCCTTCCCTGTTGGCCAATGGACACATGATCAAAGGAGCTCTGCTGGCATGTGGGGGCGGTGCCCTAGCTTGACAGCATGGGCATCTCTCACCGAGGCTGGCCTGGCTACCGCTGCTGCTGAGTGCCAGATATGCCAAGAGCAGAGACCAACCCTGAGCCCAGTTAGGCGCCATTCCCTCGGGGTGACTAGCCAGTGACTTTGTGGACGACTTCCTCTGTGGAAAGGACAATGATTATCCTCACTGAGGATATGTTTTTCCCAGGTATAGGTTTTTCTTTTCTGCACATAATCTTCTGCTAAAACTACCATCCACAAATTTACAGAATACCTTATCCACCATTAAGTTGTGCCACACACTATTGCTTCTAACCTAGGAACTTACTTTACAGTTAGCAAAGTGCGAAAGTGGGCCCACAATTATAAAATCCAGTAGTCTTAGCATGTTCTCAACCATTCTGATTCAGCTGGCCTGATAGAAAAACTGTGCCTTTTGAAGGCACAGTTACAGCACCAATTAGGTGGCAGCAACAGCATGGAGGGCTGGGACAGGGTTCTCCAGAAGATAGACTATGTTTTGAATCAGCATYCAATATATGGTATGTTTCCCCCCATGGCCAGGATCCACAGGTCCAGGAACCAAGGAGTAGAAAAGAGGGTTGTTTCATTCACTATCACCCCTAGTGACCAACTGGATACCTTTTGCTTCCTGTTACTTGAGCCTTTTCCTGGCCTAGAAGTTTTGTTCAAGACCATGTGTGTCAGGGTGGGTGCTTCTGCTCAGAGACACAACCAACATTTTACTGAACTGGAAGCTCAGACCTCCCCCAGCTGCTTTGGGTTTCTGATGCCCTTGACCGACAGTTAACCAACAGGCAAAGAAAGTAGCAACAGTGCTAAGAGGGGCGATTGATCCAAATTACCAAAGGGGGAATTCGATTGGCTCTCCACAATGGAGGTAAGAATGATTATGACTGAGTGCAGGAGATCCTTTAGGGCATCTCTTGGTACTACCATGTCCTGTGATTAAAGTCATTGGAAATGTACAACAACCTAATCCAGGCGGAGTAACAAAGGGTACAGACCCCTCAGGAATGAAGAAATGGGTAGCCTTTCTAGGCAAAGAGGCAAGACCTGCTCAGGTGCTTGCTGAGGGTGGAGGAAATACAGAGTGGGTAGTAGAGAAAGGTAGTTATAAATACCAGCTAAGGCCATGTGATCAGCTGCAGAAACAAGCATAATCAATGTTAGTGTTTCTGTTATATTTTGTTAAGAATGTGCTTGTATAGATATTTGTGTTTTCTACCCTCAATTTGTTATGTAATGTAATATCAATTAAGAGAATACTATTTATTATCACATTTAAGCTTGACATACTGAAAGAATTCCCTTTAAGGGATGTTGACACCTATTCCAAAATTTATAATGTGTTTGAGCTTATACAAGGATAGTTATATCATGACAGGTGTAATAATGACCTGGTTAAATACATGACTTATTTGTAATTGTATGTGGATTAGTTTTATCATGCTAGATGTAATTATGACCTGGATATTGTTTTTATTTAGAAATTAAGTATAACATAAGGAGATATGATTGCGTGTCAAGTTCACAAGGGGTGGACTTGTGAGGTCTGTGTTAAGTTGACACATACAGGTTCACACACATTTATATGTATACAGTCATATACACATATGCACACATACATATATATACTCATACACATTCATACTCAAACACATACACACACACACAAACACACACACTCATATATACACACACATACACACATATATACACTCATACATATACATACTCACATACACATACACACTCATACACAGAAGCATACACACATTCATATATACACACACACACACACACTCATACATACATACATACACATATATACATATCCACACACTCTATAAGTTCTTTTCCTCTAGAGAATCCTGATTAATACACATACTAACATGTTTCAGTGCATATTGAAGTTCAACTTTATGTTTCTAACATTTGTATATAGGAGATGGTTTGTCTCCTAGATACTTCTTAGAAAAATAATGCCTGGCACTGGAAATCTAGTGGCTTCCGGGGCTAATGAAGTCATGGATCTTGGAGGAGAACCTACAGCCATCACTTATTAATCTAGCACAATCCCTATTGTATTCTAAATATTTATCTTTATACCCACGAGTAAGCACAATTTCTTTCCATCAACAAAGAATGCTTTCTGCAACAGAGAGAGACCTTTACAGAAAATGACAACTAATTAAAGTGCAGAGAAAAGTGATTGGTGCCCAGTCTCACCCATGTGCCTAGAACACAACTCTCAGTTAAGGCTCAGGAAACACCCGTGAACAGCAGGGTGGAGAGATGGGAACAGCCAGAGGGATAAGATGTCTGCTGTGAGACTTCCTCCCCTGGAAATTCTGGGCAAGCTACACCCATGAAATTTCAACAACATAGCTGTCCCAACAAGACCCAGAATAAGAATGACACCAGCCGACATGCTAACGTGGAAGGGGGAGGTCTCACAAGACCCCAGCCCCAGCCTAAACCTACCAGCAACTAAGAAATGTTCTGAATGGAACAAGATAGACACCCCATGGTTATCCAATCCCGAGTAGCYCTGGGATTATACTTATACAAGTAACTTTATATGGACTAAACCGGTTCTAGTTATAAGTTTAGCTATATATTTAGGGGGGAAATGTATATATAATAAGAATTAAAGAAAAGCAGGCCCAAAGGCCATGGATTTGAAAGAGTGAGGGATGCAAGGGAGGAGTGGGAGAGGGGAAAGGGTGAGGGGAAGGGATGCCACCATGTTTTCATTTGAATTACAGACACTTCCCTCAACTATTTGAGTTAATGCCTAACTGGCACATGCATATTTACAGTGTGATCATTCGTGTTGTTGTTTGATTCTGGGTTGTTTAAATCTGGTGCATTTTTCATCCTGCATATTACATGATCCCACTGAAGGACACAGAGAGCCCTTGAGTGCCATTCCCAATGACAAATTCCATCTGGAGACGCAATCCATTTCGCCTCACCACTACAACTAATTTCTCTTTTGTGCATTCAGACTTCTCCTTCAACGCAGCCTTTTGCAGCACAGGGGTGCTTTGTCTTGGCATTCTCRGAGGCTGGTCTTAACACACTATTGATTATTCTTCCCTCTCGCAATTTCTGAAGTTGATGGCGCAACCAGCGTGATAAAGACAGTGGGCCTTTTCTTCCACAGTGCCTAAATCACTTCCTTGTAGCAAGGTCGCTGCTGATGGAGGGCCTTAACATTCCCAAAGCTCCAGGGATCTGTTGAGTGGGCTATTTCGGATTGCTTTGAAAATGACAGCTGACTTTTAAGAAGCATAAAGACAGAGCAGGGAAGAATAGCAAAGGCCTTGCTGAGATTACAGAGTTGGGCACTGAAGAGTTAACAGCCTCTCTACCCACACTTCAGGAAGGGAAGAGCCCCACTCCCTGCTGGGGTCAAGCCAAGTCACTGGGGTTTGGGGTTCTCTGAAGAATGTGTGCTATGTGTTCTGGGGAGAGCTTTCGTGTTTTGTGGTGGGCTGTTTAAGGAGTTAAGGACTGACCACAGATTAGTTAACATATCCCAGTAGCTTTCCATTATCTATGCCTAGTTTAGATTTTGAAGGTGATCTCAAAGCAGAGATTGCTGGGTCTGAGATCCAAACCAAAGAGATGCCCACAAACCTCTTATTCTGCTGGRAAGTTTCGTAGAAATGTRTTCACAAGGACCTCAAAATTTGCATATCCCTAAACAGACATACTACCTGACTCTTATTAAGCAGAACTGTCAAAAGAGAGTCTCTCTCATGTGCAAGTTCCAGGCCTAGGCTTAAGGCCTATGTTGAACCCTGTAGAACATGAGGAAATGTGCAAGGAGGCCTCTGAGTACCAGGGTATCTTGTCTTCTTGGGGACTAGGAAGGACTTCTGTACGAGTGTCACATACAGAATCAGTTAAAAACAAATCCATGTGTTATCCTGTAGCTGAGTACCTGCAAAGTGAGATTCATAGTTGTGCATTTAATGCATGTTGTCTGAATATCTGTGTCTTTCCTAGATCCCCCAAATTGAGACCTAATCTCCCAAGCCATAGGATTACGATGAGTAAAGACACGGCCAGTGACCGGATAGGAACAGACACCGGGTTAACAGTGCTTTGTCATATTAGCCTGAAGACAATAAGACAACATGCAATCTCCATCAGCTAGAAAAATTGTTTAGAACGCATGGGGTTCACAGGGTGAGTGCCAAATGAAATACTGGACATAAATCTGGAGTATTCTTGTTTTCTGAGATTGCTATAATAGCAATATGCACACAGGGGTCTCAGTCTAGGTTAATACAAGCAGCGTGGGTCGCCTAGGCACCCCAATGATTTATCTTTCCAACAAAAATATAGATAAGAATGTACAGTGGATGGATAGGGTCTGACGTTTAATGAGAGTTAGGCGATCAAGGGGTCAGGACTGGAGATGCAAGCTTAGATTCTGAGGTGGTTTCTAAAGTCCAAAAACCGTGTTCATGGAGGGAAAATGGAGAGACAGTGTCCTGGAAGGAGCCTGTGTTGTGTGAACAGGGTGGCATCTCTGAGCCCCGTCTTCCTCCTCTATTCAGTAGGCACCATTTACCACACCAGCATCTGTTGTGGTCACATGTAAGCTATGAATCAGGGCACACACAACCCAGTATCTAGAAAACAAGTGCTTGGTAATCATTACATAATTACATAAGTCCATAACTTACATTTTCTGTAAGTTCTACCGCAGTGAAAAAATGTGAAGAGGAAAACACCCAGCCTGCTGCTTCTCTCATTCTCTGTCTTTTTTCCCCAGATGTTAATTTTTGTTTTTACTTAGGTGCCTATGGGTGGTTTTATGCTCGTGAGTGCAGTGCCTACAAAGGCCAGAAGATGGCACTAGATCCCCCAGAGCGGAAGTTAAAGCTACTAAAGCACTCCCAATGTGAGAGTCAAATTCAGGTCCCCTGGAAGAGCAGCCAGCATCCTTCCTTATCCACTAAGCCACAGGGCCAGCCCCCTCTGTATTTTCCACACAAAATTATCTGTAAGGGCGCAAAGATGTGCAGAAGCAATAGAGTTCATGTATTGAATTAGGAACATCCACGGGGACTTCATGCCAAAACATGTTCCAGTGTGTTCAGGATGTAATTTGTAGGGTCCTCCAGGAAGTTCCACCCCGAGATGAGGGTGGCTCAGACCTGCTAAGGGAAATGAGATTCTGATAGAACTGCCTCCGAGGTTGCTACTACCACTCCACCCTCAGTTAAAGTTTAAAAAACAAAACAAAACAAAAGGCCTTCTTTTTACAAGAAAATAGAAGTTTGTAGAAGGGCAACACATCTTCAGGGCCACCCCTTTCAAGACCTTTAAAAATTACATCTGGGTTCCCTTCTGCCAGGTTCGTTCTAAGGGATAATTAGATAATTCCAGAAAGTATTCAGAAAGGTCCGTGCAGACAAATGCTGTGAATATTCAAAGGAATAAGCTTTCCTGCCTAGCCTACTCAAAAGACGCGCGGATTTTAGGGGAGCTTTCTACTTCATGATTCCTCTCCCTTAAGAGGATTACAAAGATAATATCTCAGAAGTCTATCGAATTCTGAGATGAAAGACACTGGCACTAAGATGGGAAGTGCCAGACAAAAAGACATTTTATTGTTTTATAGGGAGGAGGACAGGGAGGAGGGGGAGGAGCAGGGGGAGAGGCAGGGGGAAGGGCAGCAGAGTAAGAGGTGTTTGTAACAGCTTCGCACTCAGTCGTCGGTTTGTAAATGTATTTAGAACTGAAATATATTAACCTAGTTCTCATAAGCAAGTACACTGATCACCTTTTCAGAGGTTTTACAGCTGGATTCCCTGTCTTCTTGGCCTCTGCCWTCTCCTTGCTGCTTTGATAACAGATTCACCAGAGTCATTGGTGGCAACTTGAGAGGCAATGTTTGTGGATGGTCTCTGTGTGAGACTAGTCTCATCTCCTCACTTTCTTCTCAGTCAGAAAAGCTAAGGTTAGCTGTGCTGTCTTGAAATCTGCAAGTGGCGCTCTGGTGGTTAATTAAACACAGACGTCCCGTCGTGTCGTCTTGATTCGCTCAGACTGGATGCTTTGAGACTGTTTTCTTCATCTGGTAGATTCTCGTTTGTACTACAGTCCTACTGACCACACTGTTTGTTGGAAGAATCATTGGAGAATTTCACCCTATTACATCTATCTATACCCAAGGAAACAAGGACTGTGTATGATGGATCCTGATGTGGCCACAATTTTCACAACAGACTGCTGGGAGGTAACAGACATGTGTTCAGGAAACTTGAACTGCTGCAGTGAAATACCTTCAACTGGGTTATCCATTCAGAACAGGAACTTTTGTAGTTCTACAGGCTGTGAAGTGTAAGGTTCAGGCACCAGGCAATCCGTAGATGATACCCTCTGTCCCTACTTAGCAGATGGACTGGTGAGAGGCCTCCTTGGACCTCCTTTATAAGGGACAACTCCAGTAATTATATCTAGAGGTTCCAGGAGTTACCAATCGTCACTAAGAAGAGCCTAAAAATTTGGAGTACTAGTGTCAGTGTTTCATCTTAAACTTGGGACAACATGGCGTCCCAATTTTCAAAGCCATTTTGAAGACAAAATATGATGCCTAGAGAAGACATTGAAAAGGCAAAGTGTTCCACTCTGTAAACATACCACATCTTCTGTATCCATTCCTCCATTGAGGGACATCTGGGTTCYTTCC
>BDUI01004008.1:82374-96972 GCA_002335545.1 Apodemus speciosus
GAGAGGGCCATGGCTAGGGAAGGAAGATGGTGGAATTTCCAAGATGTCCAGCTTCTTTTTCACCCTACTGACTTGAGACAAAAGCCTGGCCACTTAAAACAAAGTCTCTGTACTCACCTGTGTCTCACCAACAGGCCCCCAGGTCAAAGYCTGCTCAGAACTTGTCACACAATACTTCTGGGCCAATCCACCATSCTAGCTAGGAGGAAGAAACACATCAGAGACTTTAAGGAGCCCAAGCAAGGAGATAYRGGGTTTTTAGGCTTTCAGGGTCTCCAGAGGGACTTTCTCTGTATCACCCAAATAAAGACCTTTTGTTCAACTGTCGGTTCCGCCTGCTGTACTTGAGGTTTCTCTGCTGCTACACGTCGGGCTTCAGATTTTCCTGCCTTTTAATTCTTTAACTGGTAGAGAAAATGAACCTACTCAGAACCCCTAGACAGTATCATTTCAAGATCCCCAGACTGCATCACTATGAATACTGAGGTTATTTCTTCACCTCTCATAGATGGTCTGAGAGATACTGAATCCATTTCATGGCTGCCTCCACTGGRACACACACTAGAACACATGGGACACAGAGATAAGGAGTTTTTGACCATCTGCCCTGGGGAGATAGCCCGGAGCTCACAGCTTGACAAACATATTTTGGAGACTCTGCACTGAAAATGGGCTCTGTACCTGACCCTGTGTGTGGTCACCAGSCCCACCACACTCCGTTCTGTAAGCGCCATAGTTTGGCTTCAGACACTGGCCCTCTGCTCCCCTTGATGTCAACAGGAAAATAGGCAAACTTAATGGCCCACTCTGGGCACATTAGATTAGTTCTCTTGTGGCTGGTACCACCCACAGAGAGGTACCAGCCACAAGAGGACTCCACCCCCAACCCCAGAGGCTTGTGGGAATTAGAGTTCTGAAACAGACATGCAGTCTAAATCAGAATCATTTCTTTTTGAGTTGCAAATTCCTGCCGCTGGACTCAGAGCATTTTAGAGAAAAGGGAGAGTCAGGGTCCTAAGTATGAAGGGATTGAACAAGTTTCCCAGTCACTTTTGAGAAGATGAGGCAGTTTACTTTGGCTAAGAGATCAGGCAAAGGCAGCTGATGTGGTGGCGACCCTTACCTGTAATCCCAGATCAGAGGGTTGTTACAAGTTCAAAGTCAGTTTGTAGATTGATTCTGGGCTATAGAGTGAGACTCTATCTCAAACAAAATTAATTAATTAATTAATTAATTAATTAATTAATTGAGAGCAAAACACAAAATAGCAGACAAAGGTTAGAAAATTTGCTTCTTTAGAGCCGAACTGTTTAGARKTAGACTCTTTAGAAGATGTAACCAGTTCCCACCCGACACAGTAYAGCACAGACAGCTGACAATTACTGACAGTATTCAGCCCCAGAAGGAAAGACTTGGGGACATAAGGCTCAGACAGACCCAGGCTGCAGGGTGCTGCAGGAGCTGTTTGTCCAGCGCCTGCCTACTTGGCACACCTAGGGCTACGGGCCTATCCCAAACCAGGAACAAGGAAACAGCAAATCTTCAGGGAGACTCTGGTGGCTTGTGAGAGGGGCAAGGCCCTGTCACCTGGCACTCAACTGTTGATTTTGGATGCCTACTCAAAATTTCTTCCTCTTCTCCACAGTAGCCTTGGGGGGGGGGGAGGAGGGGAGGAGAGTTGTTTGCTAATCTCAGAAAAGGCTTGTTCTGTCCTTCCCTGACACCTGGAATAGACTCAAAGCTTCTTAGAGACGGGGAAGGTCCCCAGAGGGGAACTGAGATCTTATTGGGTCACAGCCAACTTTCCATTTCTACATTTTGCATTTAGTTTGCTCTGCGTACCCACAACAGCCTACCTCGACTCAACAGTCGGCCTGGAGGGGGTGCGGGGGGAGGAACAGTCGGCTGGGGCCTGGTGCTGCCACAGTCTCTTCCTTCCCTTCTCCCTCAGCCAAAATGATAAAGGTTCCACACTCATCCCAGGGGCCCCAAAGTTCTGCTTGTGYACCCTCTGATTGACTGTCAGCAGCTAACGCTGGCCAAACACTGGTCATGGAAGAGGTAACTTGGGATGCTCATTTGATTAGGAGGAGAAYCCTAATAACCGACTCTTATAAGTAAATACTGGAGTCAGTAATCAGCTAACAGCCTTCTTCCCTTTTGAAACTCCCCTGCACCCTACCCTCTGCTTGCCAGCCTCTTCACCCTCCTTGGCACAATACTGCCAGATGGCAGACTCCAGGCCATGAGCTCTTTAGGCAAATCCTCACAGAGCCACTAAAGAAATTACCTGTCAGGTCCAAAAGAGACCGCAGGTGGGGGYTGCAGRGGGGGGGACRGATGGCTACCAGTGGTGCCTATTACCACATCAAAGCTCACGCTGGCCCCCAGGTTCCCTCAGCGTAGCACATACCTGTTAARGAGTCCAGGCTGCCATCTTGGTTCTTCTCACCCTGCCTCTACACTAAACTCCAGATCTTGGGCTTCTCTCTCTCAGCTTCTCATTCCTATATAAGCCTGCCATTTGGGCCTTGTGTTCTCCTGGTTCTCTTGGCCCTCTCTTGGCTCTTGGTTCCCCCTCTTTTGGCYCTGTCTCCTCTTTGCCCTCTCTTCTCCTTTCTCACCCCCCACCCCCTCCTTATGGCCTTATTCAGTCTACTGGCCATGTTTGCTCCACTACTTTCTCTCCTCTGCTCTGTCCTCTTCCAGATGCCTCTGGCTGTTCTCTCCCTCAGATCTACAACAAACACCTTCTCAACCATACCCCGGACCACTCGTGCTCACTTTATACAGCCCCCAATATTCAGACAAATGGGGTTGTGTATACTCAATCTTCCTTCTCTTTGCTTGCAGGGGGTGGGGTATTACAGTCTAGGCTCAGCAAGTTTTAGCAAACTTGCCCAGTGTAAGAAAAATGGAATTTTTTTTCAGTTCCATCTTGTCTACTGTGATTCAAAACAAGGAGCTAGCAGCGCTCCGGTTGCTAGCTGGACAAACAGAGGCAATAGCCCCATCCGATGCACCTCCCCACCAGCACAGGCAGAACTGGAGCAAGGAAAAAGAGCACTGTCAGAGGTCATGAGGTCAGGAAACGTGTTGTTATCTGCTGATGGGCTACTGTGGGAGCGCATAATTCTAAAGAGCTGATAGCCTTTTCAAAGGCAGAGAAGATGCAATTCGGCCTTGGCAGATTCACTGTGATTAAAATCAAACTGACTATATGGTCCCCTTGATAGGGAATGCTGGATTATACAACTAGCTGTCCCGGGATTAAACATTGACTCGAGGACAAGGGTTAAATATTGACTTAGCTAAAGACCTACGGATGGGAGCAGAGCTGATGGTAAACAGCACTTCATCTGTTCAGTTTTATTTCATTCACCTTGAAAAGTAACAATCACRGGGACCATCCTCTGCCAGATGTGGAGGACTAGAGAGTTGAYGAATTCCTGTTAGGCAGACACATAGAAAGAAGAATCACCAGGAGATAATAAAGATGGCAAAYGTCCAGCTTCTTCCTCACACTCCTASTTCCTAAAGGCCTGGTGAGCCTCCTGCCTCTGTATGGGTCCAACGAGTTGAAGATTAGATCAGGATATGTTTACCACYACCACCACCACCCCCAAGTTGTGGGCCTATCAGTCTCCCTGTCTTTGTTCAAACTGACCAACCCTCTGTTCGGGAAGGAAGACAYCTTCCCCCAAAGACCCTTAAATCTCTGAGCCCTCAGAAAGAAACTGAACTTTAGGCTATCAAGTCTTAGCTTTGTAGGGTCTTTCTCTCAGTGTGTCTTGAGCTGTGTGTGTCTCCTCACCCCTAATAAACATCTTTCTGCACTAGTTCACTGCTGTGTCTGAGATGTTTTCCTTGCCTTGTAATTCTTTAACTGGCTGAGAAAAATGAAGCAGGTCAAAACTCCAGGCTGGCCACAGATGGGCCATGCAAAGTGAGGAAGGGACGTTTAGTCTAGGGAGATCCTTCTCTATCAGGGATTGGATCAATCCATAGTCTTAGTGCGTGGAACTCATGAATCCCTGCRGCTGGATCTGTGGAAGCTTGACCTTCTACAAGCCACCGGATCAAACAAATGGATAAATGGGAAACCCTTGCTGCCCATGGAAATGGAACTCAAAATGCTCATCCTTAAAGTAAAGTGGTAAGCAGCAGAGGTGGGGATGAATGGCAGGTATCCTGTGCAGGAAGGTCTTGGTTATAGGTCTGTTTCTGCCGCTTCCTTTCAAAATACACTTGGACATCATTCCACATCTGTGCCCGTGGATCTTCGTTGTTCAGTGCAGAATTACTCCTAGTTCCGAGTCCCTGCCCTGCCCCYTGTTTRACACTGGATGATGAGCATCTGCTAAKTTCAATCCCTTAYACATGTTGATTTTTATAACACCATTATGGATTGAGGATGATCAGGTCCAATGATATTATCCCACTTGTCCAAGGCATTGTGGCTGGCAGATGGAAAGACTTGGATGTGAATCCAGGACAATCTATGTGCAGRGCCTGTCCCCTCTCACRGGCTGTACTGCCTCTGCATGCTTCTTACYTYCTGGCTTGTGCAGGACAGTGTTGTATGTGAGTGGTGGCTATATACCCTGAGGAAACAACAATACAAACTTCTGCAGATTTCCAGTTCCCTGGATCTCTTAACGGGTCATGGTCAGAGTAGGTGCCTGTAACAAACCTATTCTCCAAGCCTTATCTACATTCTGATTTCAGAAGCCTGTAAACGTGGCCTCGTTTAGGGTTAAATTCAGGATAATCAGACAAAGACATCATCCCAGATGATGCGATTGGCCCTTAAATGCTATCGCAAATGTCATCATAAGAGCAGCAGATACTGGACACATGTGCTGAGGACAAAGTGACTGTAGAGGCAGAGCCTGGAAGGTTCAGCTGCTCATCAAAGGACGTCAAGGAACACTAGCAGAAGCAAGATCAAATACTCACTCCTCTAGAGACTTTGAAAGGATGGTGGTTCTGCTGCCACCTGGATTCTAGATTTCTATTCTTCAGAGCTGAAGAGGAATATATTTCTGTTGTTTATTGGTTCTATGATTGTGGTTGCTTGTTACAACTGTCACATCAAACTTGGACAGTGCTCAGTTGACACAGAGACTAGAACAGGAAAGGCCTTGTGACCCAATTGGCCAAATGCTCTCTCATTTAACATATGAAAAACCAACAAGCTAAAGAGGAAGTGATCCTGCAAAGGTCACTCAGCAAGTTTAGGGCTAGAGCCAAAGCCAAAATACAGGCATGGTAACCTAGGCCCTGTGGTTCTGATGAAAACAGATCATATTTTCTTATTTCTAGAAGAAGGTTGGCTTGAGCAAATGAAGTTGGTTTTGGAAAGTAATGTCGTCATCATTACTAAGGTGAACATAGACACATTCCCACATTCCTGTGGGCCAGTCCCTCCTCCCTCAGAGCTGGATGCAGGAGTCACTCCTTGGATCCTAGAGAGTGCTGCTATGTGAGGAAGGAAGTCAATCTCTGTGCTCACACCACGGGCTTGCGGCTGGRCTCAAAACTGGCCACAGGGATTTTACTTCTTKATTATTCATTGGGTTCTACTTTTATATTTCCTCTTTCCCAAAGCTGGATCACAACGTGGGGGTACGTGGAGAATGTGGATGTTTTCTTGTGGATACATGTGTCAACATGGTTTACTAAAAATACTTCTGGACACCAATGGGAGCATGTGCCATCAGGACATGATCTGGAGAGCCATCCACCATCCTGGAGTTATGGAGTRGGYAAGAAGTCCAGCCTCCACCTGCAGGYAGCAAAGAAATGATGGTTTAGTTGATGTACTTCTTCCCTCCTGCAAAGCCTTTCTTCAGCAAGTGTCTGTGCAAATATCCAGGGGCATGYCTTAGTGCCTGCACYACCTCAGACAACTTGACACAATCGATTCCCTGCTTTGGAGGGAAGCAAACATATCCTACAAGTACCTTGACGATTGAGTATAAATAGCAGGAGACACAGAACAGAAAACTGTGTRGGAAGCTCTTAGATGGCAGAAATGGGCTTGTGTCATGTCCGTCCCCACACATCTCCCTTCCCCTCCACATCTCCCTATAATTGTCCACCTTGGAATGGBGAGCAGGAAATTGCTGATAAGAAAGTAAGTTTATTACTAATGTGTCTCCATGACCTTCTTCTGCCTGCCACCATGGCTCTGAGCCTGAGCTCCAGAAGAGAGGAGATTAACAATGATATCAAGACAGTTTAGAGGTTCCAGAGCCAACGGGCTGTGATACTGCCCATCCTCTCTAAACTACCAGTGGTCCACCATCTTGTCATCCCCCATTGCCCCTCCAACAACATGCGATTCAAAAGAAACATAGGCCTTATGGGAGGGAGCACGGTTTTCCCCAGAGACCACAGGAAGCTCCACATCAGCCAGTCCACTGTGCAACTGCAAGAACAAAGGAGGGCTTAGAAGCCCCGAAGCCCTACTAAGGAGCTGAGCTATAGTGACAAGAAAGACCAGAGCGTGGGTACTGCAAAGCCCTTGGAANTTTTTTCCCCCAGATTATTATTATTTTTTATTTTGAGCATTTCAGTGAGAACTCTTGATTCCAAATTCTCAAATCAGTGTAAATGGCTCCCTCCCTCCACGCCTCCTTCCCTCCATCCCTCCTTCCCTCCCACTGACTGCACCTTTCACATATGGCTGGGCCAGYCAATGCATAAAACCTCCGTTCTCTCTCCAGCCAAACAGCACAAACTGCACTGAGTTCTTTAATGTGGTCTCATAAATCCAGCCCAGCTTATTGCCTCTACATTCCCAGTCTTAGCTTCTCTCCCCCACTCACTGAGCCCAGCATGGCTGCAGGGTGCTCTCTTCCTGAAATCAGAGGCAGACTGTCCTACCCTCTCCCTGACCCCTTTGCCGCCAGGCTGCAACATAAGCTCCCATCTAATTGCTGCTCTGCCTCTCTCAGCAGAACTTGACCTCGTTCTGGGTCCCTCTCTTAAAGCAACTGTCTGTGTTTTTCATTATGTTTGCCAAGACATATTAGTTTGAACTTTTCCCGGACCTAACTGGGTTGGCTCCTTTTCCTTTAAACCTCTGAGGCAGCAGGTTCAAGAATGCAGCCTTTGGTGGGGGGAGGGGTTTGGCCTAGAAGCCTTAGGAGTGAGCTTGCAGCCAGGACAGTTGTGATAGTCATGTAGTCCTCCTAAAACTGTACTCGGACTGTCCCTTTAAGAAGTGGGCAGACTCTGGGTCCAACTTCAGACCTCAGTTAGACGTTGAAGCCACAAAGAGAACACACACAGCCTGCTCAGAGAGYTGCCCAGCCTCGCCACGGACTGTYTCTACCAGTCTGTTATCCAAAAATCCTCAAGCCCATCCCACACAAACACAAATGTGAACACTCTCTAAACATCGAAGCCTTCGAGCAAGCTACCACCCTGCAAAGGAAGTGGAGAGCCAAGTGCCCGGGCACCCTCAGCTTCTGTACTTTGGCCAATCACCCAGCAAGAAGCTGCACCTCCCGCCTACACTCGATGCATGCTAGTGAGAATTCCTTATGATTTCTGTGAGGATGTCATCTGCAGCTTAAGTGAATAATTCCCTTGGAAATAAAAGTGTTCATGAGCCCTGGGAGAAGAGAGGAGACACGCCGGGATGGGCATGCTAATCAGAATGAAGGGAAGTTTCCAGCTTTTAGCTTTGCAAGGAAAAAAAAGTAAGATAAAAGTCATCTATAAAAAGTGCTGGAAGGGCTTCATGCAGCCTGGGGCTTTTGCCAAGGGACAGATTTCTTCCACCAACTCAGTTCCTTCCAGGCCCTTTTCTTGAGTGTTCGCCTTTGCTTTCTTCTCTCCTTTGTCTTTTAAGCAGCCCTACTTGGTCTGGGCAGCAGTCTTTAGGGCCAGCAAAGCTTGTATTGGGCAAGTCTTAGAAACAGGTACAGCTGGCTCCCTGCAGAGGGGGTACCACATCATTTTGGAATGGCAGCGAAGGTCAGCCTGGTAGGCCCAAGATTCTACATGTAGAACTCCCAGCTTCCCCTCCCAGGTCACATGTAGAACTCCCAGCTTCCCCTCCCAGGTCACATGTAGAACTCCCTGCTTTCCTGCCAGNGAGCAGGAAATTGCTGATAAGAAAGTAAGTTTATTACTAATGTGTCTCCATGACCTTCTTCTGCCTGCCACCATGGCTCTGAGCCTGAGCTCCAGAAGAGAGGAGATTAACAATGATATCAAGGCAGTTTAGAGGTTCCAGAGCCAAYGGGCTGYGATACTGCCCATCCTCTCTAAACTACCAGTGGTCCACCATCTTGTCATCCCCCATTGCCCCTCCAACAACATGYGATTCAAAAGAAACATAGGCCTTATGGGAGGGAGCACGGTTTTCCCCAGAGACCACAGGAAGCTCCACATCAGCCAGTCCACTGTGCAACTGCAAGAACAAAGGAGGGCTTAGAAGCCCCGAAGCCCTACTAAGGAGCTGAGCTATAGTGACAAGAAAGACCAGAGYGTGGGTACTGCAAAGCCCTTGGAATGAGTAAGGCTAAAAGGTCCCTTTGACTAGCTGGGAGGTCTATGTTGGTTCACAGAACCACTTTTTCTTTTTGAGGAACAAGACCAGCACAGCAACACGGCAAACCACGACCAAGATCGCCGGCCCAGCAGTAAGGTTGCCACCCAGAGGAGGGAAAGGAAGACCAAGGGAAAAAGAAAACCAATCTGAAATGCCATTGATTTGGACTGAGCTTTCCTGGAAGTGACCATGATGTTTTTTTTTTTTCCTTGCATCCATCAGATTGTGGATTTATGATCTTCAATTGAGCTCCACACTAAAAAATAGTTTCTTTTCTTGGCATCGAAATCTGCGCTCTTCTTGTGGTTAGTGCACACGAGTGAGCTCTGTCTGACCCTCCTGTTTCTCTAGCCCTTATTTCTCCTTTCCCTCTTCCCCTTCTAGGAAATTAATTTAAGACTCTTGAAAGAAGAACTGGTGAGCCCTGGCCAAGTACTGTCCACAGAGCTTCAAGGGGACAGGGGAGGTTGTGAGGGTGTAGGGGAAATGGGCTTCATTGGTGTGACCCAGGAAGGCTGTGATTATCTGGAGAATATCCAGGAGACCCAAATAGGTCATGACCTGGACTCACTGTAGTGAAGAAAGGAGTCGCCATCTCGACTCAGMTCGTGGGAGTCCTCTTCTGTAGATAGCCAGGTCAGGGCTCCCTCCACACTCAGCTCAGCTTCAGGGAGCTCAGGTAAAGTTTGGGTTGCAAAGGGAAGAAGCACAGTTCCCAAGGTGCTGAAAGCTCTAGGCAGAAAAGGGGACCTTTGCAGATGGTGCTCCAAGAGTGGCATTTTAGGCTTCATGTACTGGAGAGTCATGGGAACAGAGCAATTCCTAGTGACCAGGGAGGTAAGCCCAAACGCTAAGGGGACATTCTGTCCCATATCCTGAAGCTGCAACAATGGAGGATCTACGTGTGACGGTGTCTCCCCAAGTACAGGGGAGAAYGAGTGGAGCCAGCCAGGAAAGCAAGGATCTGTGGGAGTCACGTGTTCTGGCTGGCTCCCCTGACTATGGGACAACGGCCCTTTAAGAGCCAGGTGCGGGTCAAGCCCAGAACACAGTTTCAGTTTTGACAGCAGTCACCAGTGCCTTCCTGGAAGCTTCTAGAAGGGCAGGGGCACACACTGACTGACAGGCTGTACCCGAAACTGGATCACCTGGAGAGAAGGAAGTAGCTAAAAGTAAGTGTGCTGCCTGGGATCCTGGGATAGGATGCTCCTTGGGATCTGAGCTCGGATGATCCACTGCTCTCCCAGGTATCAGCCTCACAGAGAGGGTGAGGAGGGCAGGGCAGGCTGCGTGACTGTATGTCACAGGGAGTGCAGGGGCATATCCCAGTGGTCCAAGAGAAGGCAGACATGTACATGGGCATGCCAACATTCCCTTTACCCTTAGACCCAAATTCCCTCACCCTCCTACAGTTACTAATTTACACAGAACCTGATCTTTCCGAGCCCCAGGCTTAGTCTTTAAAATGGGGATTTAAAAATAACAGTTGTCACTGCTGGACAGAGTGGGTTCAAACGAGAAAATATGTGTGAAGTGTAGCAATATAGTAATGGTTTGGGGGCGTCTTAATTTAGTTCGACTCCTCAAGAATTAACTGAGCAGCGGGCAGATCTGGCTGAATGCACCTAGCCTCGGCTACCTTTGGAAGGAGGCCACATTCAATTCTTGCTCTCGGGTCTTCTCCGAGGCTCTCAAACCATTTCTAATGTCCATCCAGGCTCGCCTCCACGCATTCGTGCCTCTACAAACAAGTATGCATTATGGTGTCTCTCTGCCCTGCTTTAAACGGAGAACAACGTCCTTGCAGAGTCATAGAATGAGTGCAGAGCTTCCTTCCGACTACAGACGGCAGCCCTGTGCCTGATGAACCTCCTAACACACTCGAGCCACCAGTAGTCTCAGTCCTCGCATCCTCATCCACCTGACAATATTCCTAAGCCAATACCGGAGGACAGTGCCAGACTGGCTTCATCCTCTGCACCAGCCCCATGTGTGTAACTGCCCTATACCTGGGGGCAACTGCACGCACGCACGCGCGCGCACGCGCGCACACACACTTTGTAAGACACTTTTTATTAACCCTCTCCCCTGCTGCTAAGGGATTTAGAGCTTTCTTGAATATAAAGAGGGGTGCCAGCTTTGGAGATTTGGGGAGAAGACATCTATCTGGTAGAGGCTGAAAGCAGAGGGTTGGCTCTGAGCCATATATGGGACTTTCCATTCACGCTTCTGTCTGTCCTGGATGTGGTGGTACAGCACAAAGAACTGAACCAGGAGTCAGGAGAACACCTAACTCTGTGACTACTGCCTGCTTCTTAGCACACCTCTGGATCTGTGGGGTTCATTCACAAGAAGCCCAATCACTTCAGCTTTCCTTCAGTAAATCCACTTGCCCTGGGACTTCAGGCTTCATCTCGGTCCTACCCCCAGACACCAAGGAGATGGGAAAGGTAGACACCATAAGTTCATCTTACAGCTGAGGCAACTAAACCTTCATGAGTTAATGTGAATGATGCTAAGTCACCCAGGAGGTCTAAACAATATCTAGATACATCCTTTCTGAAATCACCTATCAAAGACACTTTGATATCACCTATCAAAACAAAGCCCTTAAGTTAGGAAATACACACCACTGGAACACACCTATAATCCTAATCCTTGTGGGACTAAGGGGGAGGTTGGGAGGATTGTGAGTTAGAAGTCAGCTACACAGAGAGACTCTGTCTCTAAATTAATTAATTAGTTAATTAATCAATTRTAGGTTGAGTATTCCTGAATCTGTAATTGTAAAATGCCAATACCACACAAGCCGAAAATTCCACACTAGACATCAGGTACTGGCATCAATCTAAAACATAGTCACATTAAAGATATATAAAATTTCCTTCAGGATATGTTTAGACTTGGGTACTATCCCCAAGATATCTTATCACAATAGCTAAAAATAGTCCAAAGATTAAAATGGAGACCACTTCTTATCCTAAGCATTTTAGACAAGGGACGCTCAATCTATATAATCGACACACTGGGTTCAGCAGAAAACATGACTCTGGGCACACTGAAGCTAGGGTCCCAGAGTTGCTGGCATTGGCACAGCATAGCAGGAGTGACAGAGCTTTGGCATCGATGCCCCGGACTCAGGAAACAAAGGTAACACTCCCCATCCATGCCCAGTGTTAAATAAACAACACCTAGGGTTTTCCGGAAAAAAGACCTCCTGGCACCAATTCCAGGTCCGGAGACTCTTCAAGATAATTGCCTTTCCAGTGAACGGTGGGGAGGAGAGAACAAGTTTACCCTCTTCTCTAAAGCTGGCCTGCCTGCTCCTGCCTCTTCCCACTGGTTCCTCTAGCACCCAGAGCCCCTCCAGCACATCAGAGTCACTAAACTCCTATGCTATTTTGTAATTTTTTTTATTATTTTAGCATGTATGTGTGTGGGGTGTATGTGATATACATATATATGTATGTGCATGTGTGGTACATACATGTGTGTACATGTATGTTACATACATGTGTGTGGTGTACGCACGTGTATATGTGGCACATACATGTATGTGCTGAATGTGTGTGGTTTATATATGTATATGGTATATACATGTACACATGTGTGGTGTATACATGTGTGCGCATACAGTTCAAGTACACAGCCTGTGCCTATCATGTGGGGGCCAAAGATCTCCACTGAGTATGTTCCTCTGTTGGTCTCGCTTGGGCTCTTACCTTAGGCAAATGTCTTGCCTGTCTGTGCTTTAGATCCTGCTTTCTGGGGTAGCTGTGCAGATTAAAAAGTTAGCATCAGTAAACTTCTTGGGAAGAATTCTCATGTGCTCTTCTAACTCAGGTCGCAATGCTCACCTCCAGAGTCCCAGTGATTGATCTAAATATAAATAGCTCTCTCTGAGTCTTGATAGGATGTCCAGTTAAGAGTCTCCTAGTCCCTCTTCACTCTTTGACCAAAACAAAGAGAAGACCTCATTGATTTCAGAGGGGAGGTGTGGATGAATTAACACTTTTAATCCCATCACTCTAAGGACTTTGTTATTTGATCTGTAGAACAACCCTCTATGATGCAGGGTCTTAGTTAGGTTTTTTATTCCTGCACAAACACCATGACCAAGAAGCAAGTTGGGGAGGAAAGGTTTTATTCAGCTTACACTTCCACACTGTTGTTCATCACCAAAGGAAGTCAGGACTGGAACTCCAGCAGGTCAGGAAGCAGGAGCTGATGCAGAGGCCATGGAGGGATGTTTCTTACATCCCTTGCAGTTCCCTTGCAGCCCCTGGAGCTTTGGGAACTGCATCTTCTCTTCTCCTGGGACGTGCAGACTGGAGTTTGTTTCAGAGATACAAGAATAGATAACTTACTAGCCAAGCCAGTAAGGCCTAGGTGTCCCTTCTCTGAAGAGGAGCAGCAGAGATTAGGTGAACAAAGGTTTGTCCAAAAAGCTGAAAAGCAGCCACTTTAACCAAAGGGGAGCCAGCTAAACTGGGTTTATAAGGAAGGAGTTAAACTGTACTCTCTGTTGTGGTCCATACTTCTGCTCGTCTACAAGCTTGAGGACGTAGGTTGTAAATACACTGGGAAACTAACTCAGTAGAATACAGACAACCTGAAACATCTCAGCCTCATCAGTGAAAATACAGCTCACCCGAGTTTCCGTGCAAGTATAATAGTGAAATAATCCACTCAAGAAAGTTACAGATCACCACACTTTATTAAGCCAAATAAGAGTCTAGTGGGCTTTACAAGAGTAGGCCTTGCCTGAGAAAAGACTCTTGGTGCCCAGACAATAGGTAGAGGGTACAGTTTTCAAAGTCAAAAGGCTACAATTACACCACACCTGGTATAGTCTGTGGGTCTTTACGATATAACCCTTGATCTTGTAAAACATCACACAAGCTCATCCCTCTAGGACAGTGGTTCTCAACCTTCCTAATGCCTCGACCCCTTAATACAGTTTGTTACGCTGTGGTGACCCACACACACAACCATAAAATTATTTTCATCGATATTTTATAGCTTTAATTTTATTTCTGTTATAAATCATAAATGTAAGTATTCGATATGCTRGATATCTGATATGTGACCCCTGTGAAAAGGGTTTTTTGACTCCCAAAGAGGTTACAACTCACAGGTTGGGAACCACTGCTCTAGAGGAACCAGACTGTTCCTACATATCAGAACCCTTTCTCAGCATAGAAACTGTGCCCTTTTGGTGCTGTGAAACACTTTATCAAGGGAGAGAGAAGCCATTTGTTTACAGGAAAACGTGGCTCCCAAGAGGAGGTGAAGAGTCAGGATAACCTTACCTTTCTTAAGCTATTTCACTAGCCTACTTCTAACCCCAAAGAACTGATCTCTGGGCTCACGCAAGAAGTGATAATAGACTCAAGGTCCAGCTCCAATTCTGATATAGGTCTTGGGGTCAAGAATCCCTGGCCTTTAGATCTCCCATCTGCCCCAATAGGATAATAGCATTTATTCCCCCCCCCCCACCGGGATCTGTGGCAATGCATTAAATCACGTATGAGAATATTTTATCAAAACATCTGGGGTGGAGGTGGGGCAAGTAAGTGCTTTTCTCTTTCTCTCCCTTCTTAAATTCATCTCTAGTCACTCTGTCCTTGGGGCCTCCCTGAGCTCTGGATGGCCTGAGTTTTGGGAAGAGTCTGACTGAGGTGAAAATGACTTGGACATTGGGGACTTTTTAGCTGCTACAAGAGAACCTGCTCCTAATTTTAGCAAAAAAAAAAAAAAAAAAAAAAAAAAAAAAAAAAAAAACAGAGTTTATATTTTTAAAAAATGTCTCCTGCCCACAAGATGACCCTCCCCGGGGTTTTTCCTTCCAAATATGTACACACAATGCTCTCACACCTGACTTCAAGCTACACACAAAGTTAGAGGTATACATGTATCTCCCTACTTCCAAGCTGACCAACCTAGCCATCTAAATGTATCACAAAATGATCATAAACCCAGGCTAGAAGTCAGGTCCCCGCCAGGGAAAGCCCGGAACCTGGGTCTCT
>BDUI01004008.1:97354-115212 GCA_002335545.1 Apodemus speciosus
GAAAGATGATAACATCTATATTTTATCTCTGACCCCATAATAGAATCATTAGAAATTGTATCCTTTTACATCGGGCATAACTCATAATCTCAAGCTCTTAATTTTCTGGTGATTATGGCTCTGTCTGTCTTATTTCAAGGGTTACTTGTAAAACTCAAACAAATAAATTCTGGGCTAGAGGAAACTCTAACTCCCCAAACTCCAAAAGGTAGTCCAAGTAATCCAGAAATGGGCTCAACCTGAATTATAGGAGGATTTCTGGTGGTTAGACAAAAGTTCCTCGGGAACTTGTAAAGCTGGTTTCACATCTATCAAAAGGACTCATTTTCCTTACCCGTGGCAGAAGGAGCATAGACTTCCCGTGGTGCCGACTAATATATCAAAGCTCATGCTTCCTTCCAGGCTCCTTCAGTATTGAAAGGACCTGTTATATAGGCTCCCTTCTCCCAGCTACTCGTTCTCCTTATAACCCTGCTATTCTTGCTATGTTTTTATTTCTCTCTTTCTCTATCTCTCTCTGTCTCCCTGTGTCTCTTTGTCTCCCTGTCTCGGTCTCTGTCTGTCTCTGTCTCCAACTGTCTCTGTCAGTCTCTGTCTCTGTCTCTCCGAGTCTGTCTGTCTCCCTCTCCCTCTACCCCCTCTCTCCTCCCCCTACAACAAAAGCCTCCCTCTTAGCCATTCCATGGAATAATCGTGTTGTTAATTTATAAAAATAATATCAAACATGGTGTCTGACAAACAATAGGCCTTCTGGCACCCAGTATAAGCATACTCTCAGAAAACCGAAGCCGAGGCGAGGCTGGAAGAATAGACGAGCCACACAAGCCGGGGCTCAGATGTCCCCCAGCTCCACTTTGTCCATTCCCACTGTTAGCCCTTTTGTGACCTTCACAAGCCTTTGAATCCATTTACAAACACYAGAATTGTTCAGCTGCTTCTTCCTGCCTCAGTTTGCTCATCACCCACCCAAAAATCATCTCAGCCTCCTCCACCTCCATGGGTATGGGGAGGGGAACCACACGGAAAGAAGGAGCCATGTATGGTGTACCCAATACTGGGTCCTGCATGACAACAAAGAACACCATCCGTATCCCTAGCCCAAAGGAATGCGCAGCTTAGGTAAGAAGACAAAGGTACTTGCAACTATTGAAGAGACATTAAGAACATGTATTGGTTAAAAGGAAGGTTTTTATTGTAGACGATCAAGAGAAAGAGAGGAGGGGAGAACTGGGAGTCCTTAGCACTGAGAAAGAACCATCCATGCACCATTCCTTAATTCAACAGAATTTACAACAGTTTCTGGGTACAGAGAGCAAATAGGTGTTACAGAGGAACTTCATCTACTTTGGTTATTGTCTTTCAGCGTCTCATACAAGAAGTCGACCCGAATGGCACAGGCCCCTTGGAAGCCACAAGCAATGAGGCTCTCCCTGTTCACCCTCTTGGTAACCGCGTTCTCAGGTAGGTCTGACGGTCCCAACTCCCCAGCTCAAACTCTGTCTCCCAGACTACTTGTTTCTAGGATCCCGACTTCACAGAGACACTCACATCCGAGTTACCCCCCCCCCGCAACGTCTCTTACAAGATGTGTGTCCCTTTAAGACACAGTCACACAGGGGCAATGCAGAAAAGGCATGTCTAAAAATCAGCTGATAAGCACTGGTAATCAGAAACAGAGATGAAAATTCCTACTTTTAAGACCAAGAGTCTGGTAAAGGGTCCTATCTAGAGATAAAAAATAAAAATTAAAAAAAATAAAAAAAAAAAAACGATCTCAAACCAAATGTCTTTTCTAAATTGAATCGTTTGGGGGAAATTAACTAAATTAACTAATTGTGCTGGCCCTTAATGTTCTCAGTGTAAAAAAGGAAATCATTTACATAGGGAAATTAAAAAGCAAATACAAAATATTCTACAAAAGTAGGGTCAAGATACCACTAGTTTGTCACTAATCAGTGACAAGTGACAACAATCTGTTTTTTGTCTTTAAAAAGATTATTGTTTGTGAGTTACTATTGTGGAATTTGAGACCATAAGTAAAGACCATACACTCAATTCAGATTATAATTAGCTAAAATCAGAAATGTGCCGCACCACCGGGATGGGGGAAAGGTTTTTAAAGACGAACACCACAATTACTCACTTGTGGGAAATGTACAGCTAGACCAAGAATTGCCCCTCTCCCCCAGTTACRTGAAATCTGTCTCACTCCCCACTACCATGGCCACACAAGAAACCGGTCCCTCTGCCTACAGCGATAAACAAGTTTACAGAAACCAGATCGAGCTGTTAATCATTTCACAAAAGTTACACAGTTTAGGGGAGGTAACGAGGGGTTGGATCTTTTAGGAATTTAGGTCAGAAGCCAATGGCTCCTAAAATGGGTGCCTGTTACAAAATGGAGTTTCATTAGCCGCCGTATTCCCCATTTCCGCTAACGCTCAGGTCGATACTGAACCTGTAGGACTAACATTTTAACAGATTGATTATCTTTTATTTTTCTTTTTTTTTAATGTATGTTAGCGACCATTTTAAAGTTAATTCAAAGTCTGATCATAACGCCAAGGAATAGCAAAAGAATAGGTTCAGCAAAGGCAGTCGAAGTAAGCCACTTGGACCAAGAGAAACCGGATTGCTACCAATCAGAGGCCTGGCACACTCCCTTGCTCTTGCATCTAAGTGTTTCTGACCATGATTAATGTGTCTAGGATAACTCCTGATTCGTTGGCATAAAAACCGATTTTTCACCTAAGGCAGGGCAAAGGCTCCCTCCTTAGGGAACAGCAAATCTCATCCTCAACTGTTCTATAAAACCATTCCTGCTAGGGAATCTACTTGCTTTTCTAGTTGTCCTATAGAATCTTTGAGGTGTTGTGTGTCCTGGTTCACTCGATTATTTAGGATTTTGAAGTGATGGACTTGGATAATTAAAGCTGTCATTCCGAAGGCAGCCAGGTCTGTGATCTCCGTGGTCGTGAGGAGGGGTAGCTTCTCCTAACTAGCCCTGGCCCTCACAGTGGGAGTGACCTTTATATACAGGCTATTGTTTTCTGCTCTCCTCTACAGTATATGCATCTTGAGGAAGGATATAGGTTAGAATACCGAGATTTCCTTCCCATGGTCAAAATGCTAGATATCCAGCAGTTGGGTTACACCTCCAGTGAGGCCAAATGTGCAAGCCCACCATGTTCTCTAAAGGATAGCCTTAACCTGGGTACTGTCAACATCTGTCCCATAAGGCTATCAGTTCTGCCTTTTGGGCTAATGTCCCTTGAGGCAGAGGTGGCCTCCAGATCACCTCTGTGAGTGTCACTAAAGCCCCTCCTGCATACCGGAACCCATCCTGTACATAACTGCTTCCATGGGTAAATAAGGCTGCATCTGCCTTCCCAAGGGGCTTGTCTCAGACGTTCAATGGTCCCTATTGCATGTGATTGATGACCTGGGCACGGGAATGGACTGGCTGTTCTTCAGGGTCAAGCAGGAGGGAAGTTGGGTTTCTCACCTCTGCAGAAGGTGAGAATCTGAACCTGGGTGCATCTTAAGGAAGAGCCTGATGATGGGTGAGATGTGCTCAGAGGCTCCTCCAAGGAACATCTCAGTGAAGTGGGAAGTGGTGACAACCAACTCCTTCCTCTTCCATGGTTAGTTTATCAACCGTTTCCTTTAACAATGACCTTTAACAATAGTGCTGTGGCAGCGACGGCCTGGATGCAAGTTGGTTGTCCTGCTACAATGGGATCTAGACATTTAGATGAATAGGACACAGGCCTTCTCCGGGACCACTCCATGTCATTCATCCATGAACAACGGAAGGGTTTATCAATGTCAGGTAGCCTGAGCACTGGGGCTCATATCAAGGTTTCCTTGATCTTTTGGAATGCCTCCTTTTCTTTGCCCTCCTAACTCAGGGGTGTCATTTCCTCCCAGACCCTTATATAATGGTTTTGCTATTTTCACAATGTTGGGTACCCACAATCTGAAGAATCCAACTGTACCCAAGAATTCTCTCACCTGCCTTTCAGCCCGTGGCTCAGGGATATCCAGAATAGCGTGTATCGGGCTTGAGGACTGGATCCTCTTGTTGCTGCCCTCAATGAGTTCCCCAGATAAGTCACTTTATTAGAGAACACTCAGGCCTTTTTAGCACACACATAGTTGCCCAGCTTCTGAAGCCTTTTAAATAGTTCCTCTGTGGATTTTTTTTTTTTTTTTTTTGCACTCCTCCTCTACTCCAGGGTACATATCCTGATAAGGAGATCACCCACATACCTCAAGAGGGCGACATTCAAGTACTCTTCGAGGTACTCGGGCAGATCAGCACTGAGAACTTCTTCAGAGTAGGGAAGTTCTTAAACCCCTGTGGGTAGTCAAGTCCAGATTAATTGGCCACTGAACCCTGACTCAGACTCTGTCCATTCAAAGGCATATATTGGTTGGTTCACAGGTGCCAGAGGCAGAGAGAAAAAGGCTTCCTTCAAGTCTAAGATGGTGTATGCAGTTTTTCCTTGATCTAATAGGCTGAGCAAAGCCTAAGAATTTGGTACTGTGTGAGAATAATTTCCACTCTCTCATTTTCTTCCCTTAAGATCTGAGCAGGATGGTAGTCTTTGGTGCCTGCCTTAATGACAAGGAGCAGAGGCATGTTCCGAGGGGAATGGCAGGGAACCAAAATTCTTGCATCTCTAAGGCAGGTGACAAGCTTTCTAAGGCCTGCTTTAGCTTCTCTTGAGATAGGACACTGCTTTACCCTTATAGGCGAGGCAGAGCGTGAGAGCTGAACATAGCTGCAGGCCAGAGTGAGGCCAGTCCAGGGGAGCTGGTTTCTGCCCACACTCTAGGGAACATTAGTGTTGTCAGGAAGGGGTCGCCTGTTCCCAGTTCCTCATTGCTCTTTTCTGCCATTTTATATTCTTTTGATAAAGGGTAAGTCACCAAGATCACCGGGCATGGACTCCTTCGGTCCAGAAATGGCTTATTTCTCACTGAACATGATGGTGGCACCAAGTTTTCTCAACAGGGTGCTCAGAACAGTACCTCCTCCAAGGTCTACTTCTTAGGTGATGGTCCAAACATAGGTTCCAGTCCCTGTGGCCCCTTGGATGGTGGTTCTTTTCCTTAGTAATGGGGGCCAGCTGTTGAATTAGCACCGAGGAAGCTGCATCCATGGAACCAGGACTACTTTTCCTGTGACCACGGGCTCCTGGGGGCTCGTTGGTATAGAGCCTCAGCCCTGCCAATCTGATCGTGCCATATTGAGCACTTGCCCCCTCTTTCCTGCCTGCAGTTAGGGCGTTTATCTTTTCCCACTGTTCCTCGTCTTTTTAATATGTGTGTTGGGCCCTCTCCAAGCTGGATCAAGGCTGCTTTGGTCAGCTAGGGTAGGCCACCATTTTGTTTGCATCAGGCACTTCTCTGAACATAGCCACCACGATTCTGACAAGTCTTCTGCCTTCTCTCCTGGATCTCTACTGTTAAAAAGTTTCTCAGAGATTTCTAACGGTGACCTATTTATTCCCTCAAGACGTTCTACACTTGATCTTAGCCGGAAGGCTGATAAGTGATGCCTCAAGATGTTCTAATTTCTGTAACTTCCTGTGAATATCTGGGCCCAACAAGTGAGAAAAGCAATATTAATATCCTGCTGGTTTCCTGGGAACATCCAGATCTATGGAGGTAAACCTCTGGTAAGCCTCCTGGAGGTGTTTCGGGAGCCTAGCAGGAGAGTCCTGATTTCCCTGAATACCTGAGATACAGGGGCCAGTACAGAGAGTTCGGGTATTTTACTTGGGTTTCTACTCAGTCCTTGGCTTATTGACTGGTAACTGAAACAGAAGAACCTTGTTTAAGGGCACACCATTTCAGCCATGGAGGGGCCTTCACGAAGAGGGTGAACCAACAATCAGCATAAAGACACCGGTCTGGCTGGCTAGGGTTCCCTGTGACCACGTGCCAAACTCTCTTGGAAATTTGGGGGTTGAAGGACCCTACATCTGCCGCTCCCACATAAAAAGTAAGCCATTCTAGTTTACAGAGTTTGCAAGCTTTCTAGATGACATCTTAACTCCGTAGTCTGTCTTACGGAGCTCCTGGAAGGGTTGCGGCACGCAGCTCATCAGAGACTTGTCTGCTTCCCATTTCTATAACAAAACTCTTAAGCACACCAGAAAACACAAATCTCCCAAATGCAAATAGGAAAAGATAAAACATTCACATGTCAGAGGAGTCAAACATACATTGAGTACCTTCACTTACTTGCCAAAACAAACATAAAACAGCCAGGGGTACAGGAGGACWTCTCTATCCCTGGAGATCGGGTGTACAATCACACTCAGTCTCCTCCAGGTCTCCCCAGATGTCAGGACTGCCCAGAACAACTGGCTGATCAGTACTGTCTTGAGCACACATCAACCAACAATCCTTGCTTCCACTTTGTTTCAATTTGCAAATTTACAGTGGTCACAGTCTGGGGAACCCCAGAGCCTCCAAGTCCACAAGAGTTCTTACCCCCATCAGAACTGTTTGCCCCTGGGCCTCCAGGTTGTGGCACTTCCCTGTCTAGGGCCTGTCCCTGACTCCTTAATTTGTGGCAGCCATGGTCTCAGGTGCCCTCTGAGTCTCCAAATCTGCTTGGGTCTGTTCTGGATCCCTGGCCCTGCATTTAGGGTCTCCCAGGATCTCTGGGGGGGGGGGGCTCTAAAATTCATGTGGAGCTTGGGACCACTAGGAAAAGACCACGGACTCAACTACAGATTGTAAGTAGCCAAATGTATTATTTCTGCCAGCAGGGCAGCTAACCTCACCTGAGCAGATGGAAGAAAGAGTTTTAAAGGTGAACGCATTAATTACTCCACTCCTGCAGAATTTATAGCCAAATTTATAACTGCCGTTTCTCCTGCCCACAGTGATAAGCGTGTTTACAGAAGCCAGAGCAAGCTGTTAATCATTTCAGAACAGTTGTACAATTTAGGGGAGGAGGTTAGAGCTTTTTGAACTTAGGTCAGAGGCCAACGGCTGCTAAAGTGGATGCCCTGTGCAAAATGGAATTTACTTACTTATCACGTTACAATTAAAATGGAACCCAACTATGTTTAAGCAACTTAATACTCTGTTGTGTGGTTGTGATATCATGTAACTAGCTAGGGAATAAATTAGAAAATTTCACTCCTCAGCATGAGCTATGTGGATCCTATCAGCCCTCTCAACCCCTGTCAGATTTTAGAACTCTTGTCTTTTGTCTCCACAGGGGTCTCCACAAAAAGCCCCATATTTGGTCCCCAGGATGTGAGTAGTATAGAAGGTAAAACGGTTTCCATCACGTGCTACTACCCTGACAGCTCTGTCAACCGGCACACCCGGAAATACTGGTGCCGACAAGGAGCCAGCGGCTCATGCGTAACCCTCATCTCTTCCAATGGCTACCTCGCCAAGGAGTACGCAGGCAGGGCCAGCCTCGTCAACTTCCCAGAGAACAGCACGTTTGTGATCAACATTGAACAGCTCACCCAGGACGACACTGGGAGCTACAAGTGTGGCCTGGGCACCAATAACCGAGGCCTGAACTTTGACATCAGCCTGGAGGTCAGCCAGGGTAAGAACTCGGGCATCGGGGCTTCTGGGGAAAGCATATGAAATCTATGGTGAGAGAGTTTGCCGGAGGAAGACGCCTCCTGCAGAAGGGTTTCTTGACATGAAGTCTAAAGTCTCCTTCCTCCTGAGGCAAAGGCATTCCATAATAGAACATCAAGGCATATGAGGCAGATCTTGGGGGAACGGGTGACCCTTCCCATGTCTTCTGGGTCTCTAACAAGCATCTTAGGCTTAAATTGGTGCCAAGAGGACATTTTTTTGTTGTATTTGAGAGAGTTGAGACTTGATATCTGTTAGGTCCAATGGAGGTCCAACGGAAACTCCTTTTCCTCAAATTCTGGATGACAGACAAAAGTGGGAACTCCTCAGGAACTTTTGAAGCCAGTTCTCCAAAGGGGTCATTTCCTTTACCACTGACAGAAGGGACAAATGGTGCCTGGTAGTATATCAAATCATATTATGGCCCCCAGGCTTTTCCAGTAGTACAAGGACCTATTATACATTTCAAAGCCCATGCTGGCATCCTGGCCCTCCCTCCCCTAAACTTCTCCAGCTCATGGGCTTCCCTCTCCCACAGCTACTCCTTTCTCCCACAGCTACTCCTTTCTCCCACAGCTACTCCTTTCTCTGTATGCCATGCTATTTCAGCTATGCTCCCTGCTTTTGGTCATGCTTTTTTTTTTTTTTGTCCCACTACACGTGCGCACGCACACACACACACTCTCTCTCCCTCTCCCTCTCTCCTCTGTTCTGCTCCCTCCTCTCTCCTAGTCTGCCAGCCATATTCAGTCTACTACTTTCTCTCCCTGCTCTGGACTTTTGCAGATGCCTATGGAAGAGTCTCTCACTCATGTCTACAAATAAAACCTCCCACTTTATCAACCTTGGAGCAGTCCTGTCATGGGTTTGTAGAACAGATAACACCTAAAAAGAAAGAAAATACACCAAGAGAGTTTTGGGGCACAGAAGGCTTCTCCATAAACGGGTTTTAGTGGGATCCATTCATCCATTAGAACTATCAGCATAAATTTAATTTTTTTATTAAAGTCTAGGCCCCTGAAGTGGTTAGTTTCTAAAAAACCCCACTGTAACTGAAAGAAGAGAGAAAGAAAAGGGCTTTCTGATAAAAGTTCACCACTGACAGAAGTTCTGATTGTCTAGAAGTTAAAAGAAAAACCTCAAGAGGGTAAATCCGCAGGGCTGTGAAGGGTATGCATGGCTCTTTGGAATGTGTGTGCCATCAGCTGTACACTAAATAACAAAGTTGCTTCTGATCTCCACGGGTTCCTAAAGCTGAGGGGCATTGACAGCTAACTCCATCTAGATACCTAGAAGTACGACAGATACAGGAAATACAGGCTCTCATCCCAATAGCAGACTCTGCTTCGCAAGGCAACCCAAAAAATTTGGACTATTGTTTTTTCAACAATCCCCACTCAATTCTGTTTGTTTCTACACGTATTAGCTTGGCCCCTACCAAAAATAGATGTTGTCCGAGTCACAGCAGAGAGGGCAGACGTAAAGATAATGTCTCCACTCTCCAGTCTGTAGAGGTAGGGCTTAGACTAGACATAGTGACCAATGAAGATGTTCAGGAGGATGCAGAGAAGGGAGAAATTAGCACCAGCTACAGAAACCCTTCCTGAGGGGGATGGAAGTCAGGATGGTCCTCGACGGACGGCTGGTTGCTGACCTCACTCACAAAAGTCACAGCCAAGACCTCAACAAAAGACAGGGTAACAGGAGAACATGTGGTTTCAGTTAACCAAGTTGGTTTTTAAAAATTAATTTATTTTATGTGTATGAATATTTGGCATATATTTCTGTGTACTATGTGGGTTCCTGGTATCCTCGGGAGCCAGAAGAGCTGTCAGATCCCATGGGACTGGAGGTGCAGGAAGTTGTGAGCCACCATGTGAGTGCTGGGAAGTGAATCCTGGTCCTCTCTGGAAGAGTAGCCAGTGCTCTAAACTGTTGATCTATCTCCCCAGAGCCCCATTTATTAACGTTCTATGTTCATAGGAACCTTCACAATGACCATGCAAAGATACGATTTTAACTTGGATTTTGTGAAGCAGGAGTGGTCAGATAGAGATGAGATAGGACAAAATACGTGTAAACTCATGGGAGAAGTGTAAGTGGAGAACCCAGAAAGGCCCATCTGCTCAGACTCTTCCTGGTCCCTCAGCTCTAGTCCTTCTTGTTAGGGTGTGAAGCAGACTCGGCAGTGACGACCTTCACATACAGAATGGTAGGTTCTTTCTGAGCTGCTCTTACAGAAAAGAATGGTAAGGTAATATTTGTATGGTGTGCAGGTGGCTTTAGGATAAAGCGGTCATGGTTTCTATGGTCTGCCTTTGGGAAGAAGAATTCTGGGTTCTATGCCTTGCTTTTGGGGAAGAATGCAGTAAAAAACAAGGGCAGGAGAAAATCAAAGTAAAACCTTTGCTTTGGAGGTCTTTTCTTTGGTGTACCATTGTATAAGTTCCTATAGAAAAATTCTGACAGTGTTCCTCTAGGGAGGAGGGCATTCTAAGTCACTAGACGACCCAGAACCCTCACGGGGTGTAAGTAATGGTGTGATGTTACAAAACAAAATTTATAATTTACCGCTGTCCTTCATTCCACAGTTCCTGAGTTCCCAAATAACACCCACGTCTACACAAAGGAAATAGGCAGAAATGTGACCATTGAATGCCACTTTAAAACGGACAACGCTCCTAGCAAGAAATCCTTGTGTAAGAAGACAGGCCAGACCTGCGAACTTGTCATTGACTCTACTGATTACGTGAACCCCAGCTATGAGGGCAGAGCAGACCTTTTTACAAAAGGCACCAGTCTAACAAAATTCTATGTCAACATTAGTCACCTAATACACAGCGATGCTGGGCTGTACGTGTGCCAAGCTGGAGAAGGTTCTAGTGCTGATAAAGAGAATGTTGACCTCCAGGTGCTAGAGCCGGAGCCAGAGCTGCTTTATAAAGACCTGAGGTCCTCAGTGACTTTTGAATGTGACCTGGGCCGTGAGGTGGCAAAGGAAGCCAAATATCTGTGCCGGATGAATAAGGAAACCTGTGATGTGATCATCAACACCCTGGAGAAGAGGGATCCAGCCTTTGAGGGCAGGGTCCTGCTAACCCCCAGGGATGACAATGGCCGCTTCAGTGTGTTGATCACAGGCCTGAGGAAGGAGGATGCAGGACTCTACAGGTGTGGAGCCACCGATTCCGGTTTGCCTCAAGAAGGCTGGCCCTTCCAGGCTTGGCAACTCTTTGTCAATGAAGGTGAGAACCTCCAGAAGAGAAGCGAGGTGGGGTGGCATGGGATATGATAGGTGAGATGCTACCCTTCTGATGTATTCCTTGATGTCCATGTCCATCAGCAGTACCTACTTCCTGGAAAGTCATGCAAAGTACAACGTAGTAGGCAGTTCAGGAGAGCTAGAAAATGTAGCCTCTGTCTGCCTTAGGCTTATTCCCAATTATTCTTCTGTATTACCAAGGATCCTTTGATGGTTATCCCTGGATAACAAAAATAAGGAAAGTAGAGCCCCTTTGGGGGGCCTAACTAGTATATGGGACTCGGTACCAATGATAGGTCCATGTCCCCCTTCCCACCCCAACCAACTCCAGAGCAAGTTGTACCCCATTTCTCTCACACTCAGATGGAAGAACGTTGGCACAGCATGACCTTAAAAGCTTCTAGGAAGGCAATTCACCGGCATCTAAAGATTCCACTCCCACGGCTCTTAGGGTTATTTGTTACACAGCACCATCTGGTTCAGAGGCTAGACCTCCACAAACCATCAGCAAGACAGGATTCAACCCCTACTCCTTCTCACACTAGAGCATAGCACACAGAATCCTCCTCATAAGAAGCAGGAAGCCAGTATTTGAAGTTCAAAGTAACTGTTCTTATGAGTTTTCTTTGAGGGGTTATGTTCCTGACACCATTTTCTATTCCCAACTCTGGGTCTTCATTGCATCCCTGCTATCTTCGGTCACCATGGATTCTCTCTGGATGACTGCATTAGCCATTGTACTTGAAGAAAATTCTTG
The DNA here is from genome assembly GCA_002335545.1 of Apodemus speciosus. Classification (NCBI taxonomy): domain Eukaryota; kingdom Metazoa; phylum Chordata; class Mammalia; order Rodentia; family Muridae; genus Apodemus; species Apodemus speciosus. Next base: position 109,003 of record BDUI01004008.1, read on the forward strand.
GGGTCTTTGATTTCTAAAATCATACCACAGTTTTAGTTTATATTTTAAAGTAGATCCATTCCAAATATATTTTCTTAATTTAGGTACAATACTTGGAGTAGTTTTTTTGTTTTTTATTTTTTGTTTTTTGTTTTTTTTTAGAATAAGAAATATATTAAATATGTATTTAGAGGGAGATTTGATAAAAGATATTTAAAAAAGATGTCAACATAAAGGGACCAATATTATCTCTTAAATGTCTTCCATTCCCTGCTGAGAATGAGTTGGGAAGAGAGGAATGAGAAACCCACTCTGGAGTCATTGGAGTCTGGCCTCCAGACTCTGCTTATAGAGATAACTAATTTTTTTTTCATTTTCTCAGAAGGGGTTGGTGATTTGTCTAAACTTTTCTCTCCATCGTGGACGTCATAGGGAGAAAAGTTGCTTGGGGCGCACAAGGCTAGTTGGGTAATTTGGCCCTTTCACACTATCCCTGTCTGTACTTCCAGAGTCCACCATTCCCAACAGTCGCTCCGTTGTGAAGGGAGTCACAGGAGGCTCTGTGGCCATTGTCTGTCCCTATAACCCCAAGGAGAGCAGCAGCCTCAAGTACTGGTGTCGCTGGGAAGGGGATGGAAATGGACGCTGCCCAGTGCTTGTGGGGACCCAGGCCGTGGTGCAAGAAGAGTATGAAGGCCGACTGGCACTGTTTGATGAACCAGGCAGTGGCACCTACACTGTCATCCTCAACCAGCTCACCACCCAGGATGCCGGCTTCTACTGGTGTCTTACCGATGGTGACTCTCGCTGGAGAACCACAGTAGAACTTCAGGTTGCTGAAGGTGAGAGCTGACCTATGCCAGGTGGAGGAAAGAGACTGAGGACCTTCCCAATAGCAGCAGTCGCATCCCCTAGATATCTTTTCTGCTAAGCTATCGCCATCCATGCAGGTGTAGGAAAGACCTTCCTGTCCAGAGTCACATTTGCAAACCTGTGACCAGCACCCCAAGTTCTTTCAATCATCACTTTCCACACTTCCTGGTATCAGAAGGATTAGCCTCCTTTGCAGTAGATAGATATCTCCTGAAGTGGAATATTGGACGTGGCTCTTTGTACTAAACCTAGAAAATACAATAAATAAGTAGAGTACAGGAGACAAGCAGAAGCCAGTGAGCAGGGCTGTACATTCTACATCAGACTCTGGACTGAAATGGTGTTCATCAATAGTCATCCTATTAGCATAGCCTTCTGCTTCTTCTGTATTCAGAACAGTGTATTACAATGCCAGCTTCAGGGGAAACGCACACCACACCCTAAAGCCACCACTCTCCTTCCCCTGAAGCATCCCCAAGTCTCAATTTCTGTGTCCATGTCTTCCTTCCCCTCCCCCAGCTACAAAGAAGCCAGACCTTGAGGTGACGCCACAGACCGCGACCGCAGTGCTAGGAGAGACCCTCACAATCTCCTGCCACTATCCGTGCAAATTCTACTCCCAGGAGAAATACTGGTGCAAGTGGAGCAATGAGGGCTGCCACATCCTGCCTAGCCTTGACAAAGGTGCCCGCCAGTCTTCTATGAGCTGTGACCAGAACAGCCAGATCATCTCCATGACCCTGAACCCAGTCAGTAAGGAAGATGAAGGCTGGTACTGGTGTGGGGTAAAACAAGGCCAGACCTACGGAGAAACTACAGCCATCTATGTAGCAGTTGAAGAGAGGACCGGAGGTGAGTCCCAAGGGCAGTTGGTGCCAGCACCCATAGCATCCCAAGGAGAAGCTTATCAAAGGCCCCTGCCTAGAATCTTTCCCATCAGGGGTAATCCTCAGACTTTCCTATAAGAGGGAAGGAGTAGGAAAGCAAATAGCAGTGGCTTTTCTATTTAATCTCGGTATTCAGACAAGTCTATAGGTGCCTCTCAAACCAGACTGAAGCTCCCTCTCCATCCAGCAATCCTACATAGCAATCTCAGAGTCAGACTCATATCAGTACACTTCCTCCTCCTGCATCTGCACAAGACTGCTCATGGCCAGGTAGCTGCCTCTTAATCAAGAACACTAAGGTACAGGACTCAGTGCTGGAGTATAGCTTGGATTCTGGCATGTGCTTTGCATACACAATGCCCCGGGTTCAATTCTTGACACCAAAAGAATAAAGAGGAAAGAAAACAAGAAATTCAAACTTGTCTGGTAAGTTTGCATTCCCAGCCTCTGTTTGAAATGTCACATGAGATGCCTTATACGGTGAGGGCCTTTTAGCCCCTGGAAATCTCAGGAAGTCCAAGTGCAGTGAGACTGACTGAATAGAAGCCATTGCTAAGCTGCTACCTAGAGGCAGCCCTGTCTCATTCTGCTCCTCGGACAGGATTGTGGTGCTGTGCAAATCTCCCTGTCAACCTGTTGTCACCATGCATCTGTTACACAGATCCTTGATGCCGGAAATGAACCTGACGACCACAGGGTAGAGACTAGGTAGAAATAACCATGGTGCGGGAGCAGTAAGAGGAGAAATAGTGTCCGGAGATCTAGGGAAGGTTTTCACCTCCGAGTCTAGTGCAAGTCCAGAGCCGACCTGTGTAGCTTTAAGGTCTCACCCTGTGATTTCCCTGTAACCCACAGGCGTAAGAGCACAGAGGAAAAACCATAACCAGTTTTGTTCTGCTCTGCTCCAGGGTCAGCCCACGTCAACCCAACAGATGCAAACGCACGTGCAAAAGTTGCTCCGGGAGAAGAGGTAGTGGACTCCTCTGTCAGTGAGACCGAGAACAATCACCCCAGGCTTTTTGCAGATCAAAGAGAGATACCAATACTGAATGTGGGAGACCAAGCTCAGGAGAACAGAGCATCTGGGGGTGCTGGCAGGTGAGCAGATTCCCCACGCAGAGAACACCCCAGAGACCAAACTCCCAGTCTGCATCACTAGAACCAAGCAGCAGAGAGTGTGAGAGAGCAGATGGTCAGCCCTCGCAGCCTTCGAGGATGCTTGTCAGCAGAGAGGGTGCACAGCCCGTCTCTCATCGCTGGAACAGTGCAGTTCAATATCTCAAGTCCGGAATATAGAGAAAGCCAGGTCCTTGACTTGCTGGCTCAGAGCATGGGGGGGGGGGGTGGAGAGGTGGCTCTTAGCAAGACAGACTTGAGACTCAGTACACTTCCTCCTCCTGCATCTGCACAAGACTGCTCACAGAGGATGTCCAGGTAGCTGCCTCTTAATCAAGAACATTAACGTACAGGACTTAATGCCAGTGTATAGCTTGGATTCCAGAATCTGTAGATGGGGGACAGGGCTTGTTGGGGTAGCCTCCCGGCACATTCTGATGATCTGACTCTCAGTAATGGGCTGACTTAATCCCTTTTGCAGTGCTGATGGACAAAGTACTGATGGACAAAGCGGGAGCTCCAAAGTGCTGTTCGCCACCCTGGTGCCCCTGGGTCTGGTGCTGGCAGTGGGTGCTGTGGCTGTGTGGGTGGCCAGAGTCCGACATCGGAAGAATGTAGGTGAGTACCCAGGATGCTCCCTGCCCCGCCTCCAGCTCAACTAATCAGCTACGTGACTCTGGTATGGCCCATTCCATTCCTCCATTTCCCAATGGCTCAAGATGGGGCACTTGGGACCCCTTCACAGGGCTGATTTAAGCTAGAAGGGAGTTCTGTGAACTGAGTCASAGATTTGCAAAGGTCCCGGAGTCTTGACTACCAAGAAAGGGAGCCTGATTATTTTCGTTGTAACTTGGAGGTAAGCATCAAATGGTAGCATTCCTTGGTAGCCCACGGGCAGGTCCTCTCAGAGAAAGCAACACACCCTGCTCTCCTTATACACGGCCCTACCCCCATACCGACTCTTCTGCCCAACAGACCGCATGTCAATCAGCAGCTACAGGACAGACATTAGCATGTCAGACTTCAAGAACTCCAGGGATTTTGGAGGCAATGACAACATGGGGGTCTCTCCAGACACGCAGGAAACAGTCGTCGAAGGAAAAGATGGTATGTATCTCTAGAATGCCCAGGCTTTGGAAGAATGGAACTGGATCTGCCCCCATCAGGGAAGGAAGAGCGATGGATAAAGGCTAAGGACTCTCTCTCTCTCTCTCTCTCTCTCTCTCTCTCTCTCTCTCTCTCTCTCTCTCTCTCTCTCTGCAGAAATCGTGACTACCACAGAGTGCACCACTGAGCCAGAAGAATCCAAGAAAGCGAAAAGGGTAAGGGAGAAGGATGTCCCACTGCATGATGGGAAATTCAGACTGCAGTTGGACATCAGGACAAAGTCACCCCCACATGGAGGCTGACTCCCAGCCCCCAAACAGGGAAGATGCCATAAATACAGAATCCAGGAGGACTTTGTGCGTAGGAGACAGGCTCTTTGGGTATGGGTACTGACTGGTGGAGCTGAAGCTTAAGAAGGAGCAGAGCTCAGCTGCAAGCTGCAAACGTGCAAAAGACGTAGTCACGTGTAGCAGTGAGGACTGAGTGGGTGGTGTTCCTGAGCAATGGGGCCCTGGCGACTTTCCTTGGTCACACAACTTCCAACGAGAGTTTCCTCAGGATTATCCCTTCCCCTGAGGCTGAAAGGCATTCATTGGTGGTGGGCCTCTTGGTCATCACTGGAAGCCCTTGCCCATCCCAGCCACTATCATGAAATCCCCGAAGAGGCAACTCCTACCATTGGATTGCAAACCGCCCTCCTATCTTGACTTCCTAAGGTTCCTTATGATGCCCTTTTGCTTCTGACCTTGGGGCACTGACACTATTGACTATATCCTATCGCCTCCTCCTGATACTGTCAAAGATCATGCATTTAGCAGAACTAGCGTGTGGAAGTTAGTCCTCGAGATGAGTCCCTGCCATCAGGACAATGCTAAATGATACCTCTCTAGTGTAGTGGAGGAAGGAAACACAGGACACCTTGGCTGACAACCCTAGACCACCTTGCCTGTGGACTACGAGAGCACAGCTTCTGGGGACAGGCCCCACTGACAGAGAGTGTTCCATCCCACTTTGCATAAGGGGGTAGTGAGACAGAGGGAGATATTTTTAGAGGCTACAACTTTCCATTTCTCAAAATGTATCTCTTCCTGCTGAGCCCCGGGGCTGGCTAAGAGCGAGGTCTCAGATGTGTTTTGCTCCAGCAGAGATGGTAGACTCAGAAGATCAGGTGCGTGTCCTTCTTCTCCCCAGCCATCTACTAATGCCTCTTCTGTTGCTCCCCAGTCATCCAAGGAGGAAGCTGACATAGCCTACTCGGCGTTCCTGCTTCAGTCCAGCACCATAGCTGCACAGGTCCACAACGGTCCCCAGGAAGTCTAGGGGGTGCTGACCACCCGCTCCTGCCTGTGACAATCAACTTGAGAATCACACTGATCCACTCGCAGCAGCCCACACTCACCCATCACCTAGGCTCTTTCCCTCCTGTCCTCAGACGTGTGCTGGTTCATTCCTCGGCCATCGAAGCCTGGCCCAGTTATGCCTGTTTAGGAGAGAGTGTGAGGAGTTCTTTTCTCTGTTAAGAGAGTAAGGTGGGAATGAGGAGCCGAGCCTGAGAGACATCTCTGAGAGAAGAGGGTTCAGAGTATGGGCTCATTTTAGGAGGGAAAGCCATTTGAAGCCTCTTTCTACCCGTATGATAGGATGTCAATGTAGCTCTCCTCTCCTCCATCTCTCCTTTCCTCTCTTCTTGATTCATACAACACATCTGAAAACTCACTAGACTTCAGTGCCTACTAAATGCTGAGAGCCAGGCCACAGCCTTTCTATAAACATCACTGGAAGAGACGCCATCTCCTCCCAGATTCGGTCTTTTCACTAAACTAAGAAAGACATCATTGCCAGGCATACCTCCTGCCTCCGCACTTTATAGGAAACATAAGAAATTCCCTCAGTCTAAGGCCTATGCAAGCCATAAGGGCACCATAATTCTCAGATGAGAAGAGATTTTTTTTCTCAAGGGTATTCAGTGAGATAAACTAGTGTCAAACCAGTGTGGCAACTCCTGGCTCTTGGCCTGGGATCTGTCTTCAAGACAGAGCTCTGCTCTTATTAGAGGGAGAACTTCAGCATGAGAAAAAGTAAGAGAAAACGACTTAAATGGGCATGGTGGCATGCTTCTGCAATCCCGATGTTAAGAAGTAAAAATAGGATCAGAAGTTCAAGGTAAGCCTTGGATACCTAGGGAGTTTAAGGCCAGCCTGGGATACACTGAGACTTGGTTTCAAAGAAAAAGGAGGAGGGAGTGTGA